>JBAMHX010000007.1:6010324-6038251 GCA_037177515.1 Pseudomugil tenellus | reverse complement strand
CATACAATGTATATAGTAAATACACTGAGTATAGTTTGCTTTGATGATGACTACTAACCAAATTGAAGGGGTAGTAGTGGAGAAAGTACTATACAGTATGGATGTAGATAACATGACTTCTCTCACTCATGTACTGCTTATGTGAAGCTGTAAACTGGAACATTTAGGCCATTTTTATTGGTTTCTGAAACCAAAATCCTGCAAGGAAGTAGGAGTTTGGACTGATGGCTATAAACTGTGGAACAACACTGTATGCTAACAACTTATCAATCTCCATGAGCTAAAACATATGCTTAGACTTCTAGTTTTATTATTCTTATGTATTGCCAAGTTCCTCTTTCAAAAGATGTTTTTTCCTGCAAAAAACACAAAAGCTTGTGTTTAAATAAACAACAAAATGTGAAAACTGCTTACATTAACTCTTCAAAGTTGTATAGTGATTTCATACCCATTCCTCAAGGAATGAAATGAACTACAAGAAAAAGACGGAATGGAAAGAGTGATGGGAAAGCTTTGGGAACAAGAGATGGAGCAGGGCAAAAGAGGACAGAGGGACAGCAAATAGAGGGAAAGAAACTAACGCAGATGTGCGAGAGTGAGAGTACATGAGTGGAAACAAGCAACCAGGGAGGTTTGCATATGAAGGCATCACAGGGAGGAAAGGAAAGAGAGGGACGTTGGGGCCAGAAAAGCAAGACTTCGTGATTTTTCTGCAAGAGATGCATTGAAGGTGGTGGGCTGGGAGATGAGGGGGTGAAAGAAAGATGGAAAGGAGAGAACAGCAGCATTTCATGAAGAGCTGGAAACAGAGGGCGGACGGGCGAACACACGGGTGGGCGAGAGAGCGAGCCAGAGGGGAAGGAAGGGAGGGAGGTGGGGGTGGGGCTTGTGAACAGCCACAGCCAGTTAGAGACCGGCGTGGTGCTCTGCAGGGTGAATCTTACCCTGGCAACACAATGGAGAGGGGGGGAGAGGGGGAGACGGTGGACAGGTGAACAGATGGCTGACTGACTGAGAGACAAGCTGATCAGTGCAATATGAAGGGTGTGTGTGTATGAGAGGGGTAGAGAGAGAGAGAGAGAGAGGGAGAGTGAGGATATGCATGCACTTTATAATGCATGCACAAAACATTCACTGCAAGTGAGAGTGGGAAAGAAAACACAGAACCTGAAAGAGGGAAACTTGCACATGTTTGAACTGTGTAGTATCAGTGACAAGCCTGTCAAGTACATAAAACAAGTGTGTTTGAGTAGTACGAATAAGAGCTGAACACCAAATAACAAGTTCAGACATAATTGCACAGCACTTTATTCAGGTTTTCAACCTTTGAACGTACACTCCATCACAAATCCACTGGTTTCAGTTCTAAGGCCTGTATTCTGCCATGACCGTCATTTAAAAATCATGTGACAGCTGTGAAGTAATGTGGCATCGCAGACTTATTTTCCATAAATGTGTATGTGAGAGGGAGAGACGCTGTGACAAAACACATCAAGTTGATGTAACAGTCCAACATCCTAAATGTCCTAAAGAAGTAAATAAAGACAGTTTTTGAAGTAAAGTTTCTCTAAATATTTTTAAGGTTCAGATCTCAGGTAATGTGTTGAGGTTAGGAAGTTGCTAAGAATCTATTTTAAGCTGTAATACGGCTCTGAAGTGACTACGATGACAGTAGATCGAGCTTATACAGCTGTGTTTCTGCAGAAAAACTTTCTTTTCAACTATAGGAGAGTGTAGAAAAACAAACATTTTTCTGCTTTTTAGGTGGGTGAAACAACATATTTTCCAACATGAACTCTTAATGCTGCTTAGAGGAGTGGTTAAAGGATAAACCCCTAACCGTCGCTTCTGACAGTATAGGCCTTGTTATAAAATCACTTTGATCTGATAAGATATTATGTAGTTTAGAATTGGTTTGGTTTTAAGAATAATAACATTTAGGGCTAAACATTTATGAAATACACTATTAAAAGCTCTTTTTCTTTGTGTGTAATTGCATTGAAATATACATTCTAATTCTCTTTAAAACATTTAAAGGATATATCAAAAGATGCTCTTCCACTACTTACAGAAGCCCTGAAAGGACAAAATAAACTCAGTCTCTACAGTGCACTTTTTTCCTTCATCCAGTGTAAATGATGTGCACGCCAGTGTCTGACTGATCAAAGAACAAATTCTTCTAAATGGTATTTAGACCTTGTTTCTTTAGAAAACATTTACAAGTAGAAATTCATCATATGGTAAGCGTGTACACGACATAGCGAAATATATACTTGTATAGAATAGTGTAGAATACCTGCTCAGGGCTCTTGAGATGACCGATCAGAGCACATTGATTTGTAAAAGACGGAACCAGCTTCCCTGTCTCATATATATGGTTAAGCAAATCTTACGCTAGCACTTTAATGAAGACGTGGGAGATAAATAGAGAATCTTACATGAATGTATAAATGGAAAGTGCATTCTGAAAGCCTCTTGTGAATGAAGCGCTTTTTAAGGATATACAGATATGGGTTAAAAAAAAAAGCTTTATTTAAATGCGATATATGTAAAATTAGACCTCCAAAAGACTTGGCAATAAATATTTGTGTTCCTTTGTATTATTAAAGATTTTGTCACAGTTGCAGGATATTTTTGGTAAGTCCAATAGGAAGTGTAATCATGGGGATTTATGACTAAATACACAAAGGTCAAAATTCCAAAGAATTTGAGTTTTTCTAATAGAGTAATATTTAGATCTTTGTTGGAGTTAGGCAGGCACTGCTGCATATGGTTTGGAAATGAGGTCATTTATATGGTCTGAATCGTTTCTAAAAGTATAAATTTGCATCATTACATGGAAGAAGTGCGCCAACATTGCTCCTGTGTCATCACGGTTTTGTTAGCAGACTCTGCGTCTCTTTGTATCCTGACAGTTGGGGCAGGAGGGCCACACCTCGATCACATCTTCCATGCAGCCCTCTGTCACATGCTATCATTGTCAAGCTGAAAATTGGTGTGTTTACTTTATATTTCCAGTGATTCTTTTATGCCCCTCATTTTTTTTAGGTCAGGGCACACACTTATCTGCACAAAAACTGCCACCGCAGAGCGTTTTCCACACATTGCGGACAACAAAGCGCCTGGTGGCAGCTCCTGTGCGTTAAATTTGCATTAAGCTGCAGATCAGAGCACCAGCTTGTTCTGCTGAGACCGAACAGCTGGATCAGGAGACAGTCTCTGTGTTGGAACAAATCTTTCTAATAACCCGTTTCCGTGGGTAGATAAAACGCAGCTTTGACACAGCGATGATAATAATGGCTTTGAGTTTTAATGAGACTCATATCAAAAGGCACCATTGTTATTAACACTCAAAGTCTCTTTACCCTTACATCGAAATGCATCATTACCCTCTTGCCCTCACCTGTTTTTTTTGGATTTGAGGCTAATTCATCCAAAATGAAAGGATTCTCTCTCACTCTCTCCCTCTTTCTCTGACTCCTTTGGGTTTAATCTTAAGCTCTTGCAGGTATGCGTTTCTGCCGGCTCCACTTTCCAGGCTGAATTGCATGCAGTTGAGTCATTTTCACTTAGCAGTGATTGTGCGCAGCAGGAGTCATGAAACGTGTGTCTTTGTTTTAATCAGACTGCTACTAGACTGCAGTCACACCTGGCACAGCGGGCGGGCGTTAATTAAATATAGGGTGTGTGAAATATTAAATATGATCTGAAAATAATTTGTTTCACATTTAATCTAGTGGATCATTCACTTAGAAAGCTTCCTTCGTGTTACGTTTTGTCTTTAGTTGAGGCTCAGAGGATCTACATGGTTGAATCATGCAGTAACTGCTTCTGTTCTACTTTTTAGGATACATTAAGTCTCCATCACAGTAAAGAGCTAAGCTAAAAGTATAATTAATTATATTTCTCCAAATAAGCACAGTTATGTGGGATATGAAAGGTAACGTTTCTTTTGTTTTGGCTTCTTTCAGCTCTTGAGTTGCAGTTGCAATATTTACAGTGTTCATCTTTTTTTGTTAACATCTAAAGAGCAGCTCTTGCACAACAGATTAAAAAATGGATGAAATTTGTATTTATTTTTGTCTATAGTCCTTTTTTTGTTAGGTGTCATTGCATGGGATTTCTTACTTTTGGCACCATTCTGGGTTAAAGCTCATATTTAGACCACAGAATGTTCTTCACCTCCAGTTTTGATCCATTTCGCAGCCAGGATATAACTGCTTGGCTCTGTGGTCAAGGGCCCACCAGGCAAAGCTACTTAACAGCAAATCTTGTTTAGTAGAATCCTCTCAAAAATAAGAACATCTCTATCCGTCCCGCTCCCCAGTGTCCCTCCTGCTCTTCTCACCAATTCCAAAGTGTGCCAGCGCTGTCACAACCTGACCGCCGTTATCTGACACCACTGCGAGCTTCTTGGCTTACTCTTTACCCTTTAGCTTCGGTTAACCACTTTTCTCAGTGCAAAGCTTCACACTTATTACCAGCACTGTTGATTAGGAAACGTATGGAGAGGTGCGATTCCTTACTGGTGTCATCTGACATGCAGCTTGGGTTTAAACTCAAGTTTTATTCCCAGTATAGCTGCTGCATTTGTCCACTTTTTAAGATGGTGTGTTTATTTCTCTTTCATTTTAAGCCTCTCTTCGTTTGGCATGAGAATCTATCTTTTCTTCACCTTTAAAACCAAAACTTCCACATAGAACCTGCTCAGTGACGAAGTTCAGATTTTGTACACCTTGCTTTCGTGTGGGCAGCAGATGTTATGACCTGGTCTGTCAGAGACGTTTCTACTCGTAGAAGATGCTTCTAGAAAAGGGGGAAAAAAAAGTTTATGCCATCATTTAGGTCAAAGTGTTCATTTGATTATCAACCGTTTCATTTTTATTTCAATGAACACATAGAATCAATACATGCTGCAATCAAGATGTTTGAGAAATACATGTGGTTTTACCTGTAGGTCTAGAAATTGGTGATGGAAAGTAAACATGACAGATTAAATGTAAATGTCCATCCCCTCCTTCTCCTCTACCCTTCTTTGACCGCTTCAGACGTTGCGAAAGAAAGGCTTTAATGGCTGCAACAGCCCCGAGCCGGACGGCGACGACTCCATCGACCAAAGCCCGCTAAATGACCGCAAGACTGAAGACCTGGACAGTCTCTTCAAACGCTACGGCGTGAGTACCATCACACTTTTATCACCTTAGCTAACCTGCTCTTTCTGTTCTTCTTCTCTTCTTTCTCTATCTCCTTCCTCTCTGTCTCTCTTTCTCTCTCTGTCTGTGTCCCCTCTTTCTTTTTTGTTTGGGGAACGAAGGCTCTGAACAAGAAAGAGCACCGGGACTCTGAGAGCCCAGACCCCGAGGAGCCCTTCTCCCTCACCCCCCGCACTGAAGAGAAATACAAAAAAATTGACGAGGAGTTTGATAAAATGATGCAGAACTATAGGCTGTCAGTGAGTACCTCCCACCACTCTGTGTAACCCTGCCCCCCCTCCTCATGTTGGTACCTTGCTGCTGCTGCTGACCGGACAAGGTTTCCAGCTGCTGATGGCGGTCTGATTACTCACAGAGCACTCGCCTTCACATCCCCCCCCACCCCTTTACCTTCTTCACCTTGCCTCTTACCTACAGCACCTATCTCCACCTCCCACAAACCCCCACCAATCCATCCACCATGTGTGTGATACACAAAGCAGAGCAAAAGTAGAGGAGCTGCTAATGATTGTTCTCACCACTGAAAAACACTGATTACTTCAATCATTTTTATTATTTTCATGATAAATATCTTAGCCGGAGATGTTTCCATTACTCAGATATAACTGAGTCTAAACATGTTTAACCTACTTAAACATTTTGTAAAGGAAATCAACATAAATGATCTGATTTTAAGACTATTTTCTATTTATTTTACCTAAATTTCATTGACTAGAATGAGTTTAAAATAACCCCTTGTAGCTAATTATCCTTTCAATGAAAAGATGTGAATTATTTGAATTGTTTTAGAGGTGTTGCTTTGCTAATAAACAAATAAAAGTAATAACATGATATAGGTCAAGCTTTAATGGGATTATTCATCTCAAGTCATAATCTCTACAGTCAAGAGCATCCTCAGAAGTATTGTCATTATAATAAACTGTTCTGGTGCCTCTGAATGTTAGCTGAGCTACAAGACACAACAGAGGGAAAGAAGTGATAACTATATTCATAATGTTCAAGAAAAGTTGGCATAGCAACCAACAATGTGAGGTAAAATTTTATGGTGGTAATTTACACTTTGGGAGCTTACCTTTAAACCGTCGGCTTACTTAGCCGTAAAATATTATTTGTATGATTCTTAGAAAAATCAAAGAGGAAAAAAAATAAAGAAATTGCCAATGCATAGTGTGTATCATCGCTGAGGATGCAGTTGTTAACTTGTGTGATGTTAACAGTGAGCCTGAGAGTGTCAGTGTAGTTGTGCTTCTTCAGCTGGATGTGTTCCTGACATTATCCAGGTTCTGCCTTTTGACTGGCGCTCTGCCAGGACCCTTTTACCGCCTGGCTCCTTTGCCAATTTCTCAGTGATTCATTTTTTTCCTCTGTGCTCAATAATGCCATTAATGTCATTTTAATGAGCAGCACTTAATTTACAGCCCCATTCCTGTCTCCCCGCCTGTCTGATTGGTCATTTGGGATGGGATGCAGTCACATTTAGGAGCTGCAGGAGAATTGGGCTGCAGGTTGCGATCGTGGTGTTTTACCTTAGTGAAAAGTCTTCTGTCTGCTATGTTGGTAACTGTTTCTTAATTACGATGCAGTGTCAGTGTAGTACAGCTAAGTAAAATGGCAGGTTTTAAACCAAATCTGTGTGATGAGCACAGAGTGGAACATTCACAGAAAGCACACGAGTGTGAATGCATTATTCATGTATTTATTCACTGATAACCACGTAAGCAGTTTTAGGTTATTTTTATAAGAAACAACAGCCTTTTAAAACAGTGTTCAAGAATTTTTTTAACATCACATCAGAACTGACTTCGCAGAGAAAACAATCCACTATTCTTCCTAATCACTATAATTCTGAGCCTGCCGTTTTTTGTGCCATGTGAACTGAAAGGGATCTTAAAAGCTTTTCTCCAAAGAAACCACCATGGCAGAAGAAGAATAGAATTGTGAGATGTGCAGCTCCTGGTGCACATTGGACACTTGCTGAATGCTGCTGGGAAGCAGCATCATCGTCACCATGCTGCCGCTCTCTTTCTCCACCAGCATGTCTACCTGCCTGGTTTGTCCAGTGCACCTTTCACTGGCAGCGAGCAAGCGGAAGTGTACGCCACCACCCACCACTCCTCCCCTCTTCATCATAATCCCCCTGCATGACAGCTAGGGGCCGGGATATACAAGCTTAATCCCACTTGTACTAAAATGCCTCCTGAGGCAGGGAGAGAGTGGTGAGGCAGAACGGGCAGGACACTTGGCTCAGTGAGCCCCCAAGCTCGCATATCTGTTCCGGTACTCTAGAACAGGAAAAAGGGAGCATTTGTATTTTGGTTTTTATTGGCAGGTTCCTGGTTTGATCCCTTTCTGGCTCTAAGATTCAGGGTTTGGAAACAGTATAAGAAATTGATTTATTTTTCTTAACAGCCACCTCCATGGTGCCCCTCGAGCAAGAGGCAGCATATTTAATCTCCCTTTAAGAGTAAATGTCAAGGAAAACATGGTGTTACCGAAAATGCTGCATAACTGAAAATGATTTTCCAATTAGAAAGCTTTAGTTAGCAATAAATGATCTGTTTGACATTGTATTCCGCCTCACTGGAAAACTAATCAAACAAGTTAATTTGTCAGCTGCACTTATTATCAAATCAAATCATTTTGGGTTTTTTTTTTTGTTCTCAGAGCAGCAACTGACAAATATGCAACAAGGCTAAAGTTTGTAGCGATAACAGAAGAAAACTTCCAAAGGCTTCCAGGACAAGAAGAAAGTAAAGAGAAACTAGGCCATGAGTTTAATTCATTCTGATTTACCCTTGCATCTGGGAAAGACCCTTGTTGAGAGCATCTGTGAGGGAAAATAGATTTTTTTTTTCTTTTCTTGCTGAAAAAGCCTCGAGCTTCTTTATACAAACCTCTAGAAAAGCTCCAGGTCAAATATTTACCCGACTAGATCTTCTCTCTCTCTCTCTCTCTCTCTCTCTCTCTCCCTCTCTCTTTCTCTTCATCGTCTGCTCTAAATCTGCAGGATGATGGACAGCAACCAGTTCAGTCTCGTCTCAGCAATTAGGAGAATTGGTGTTAAATGGAGTCACAGTGGGAAGATGCACAATCACTTTTAATTTGCCAAGAATGTGATTAATTCTCAGTGTAACATAACAGGGAGAGGATGTAGTTTAAATTGATAACTCTAAATGTGCATTTGTTCAAATGCCACCACAGGAATCATGTAAAGATGTAGACAACAAAAACTCTGATAGCCTGATGCAAGTTCTGGGTTGGCAAAAGATTTAGGACTTAAATATGTTTAAGTATAATTTTTTAAAGAAAGTTCTAATGAGTTTTTTTTTTTTATTTTGTTTTTTTTTACAATAATCTCAAAATGTATCTATTATGTTAGCTTAAATTAGAATAATTTAAATAATTCAGATTAAGAAAACATATTTTATTTGTAATTATAAATTTACATCTTAAACTTGTTTGTAATTCCTAAAACTTTACCATTTAGGTTTTCTTTTCTCATTGTTTGTCAGCTGCTGCAAATGCTGAAATGACTCATTTATGTAGTCTCTTTTTCATCCATTTTTGTAAATTAACCCTTCACAGGCGCACACTTTATCAAACACTTTCAATCTTATCCAAATTTGGAAGTCATCAAATACGTTTATGAGGGAGGAAACTTAAAAGGAGATGAGATGCTGAAATAATTAGAAAAAAAGGGAGCTTCCAACTAAACCAACCATCTCTCAGAAGATAAAGTAATCTAAAGTAACCCCTCCCGCCTCCCCATGTTTACTCATGTCTCCCTCTTTTGCATTAACCCCCCCCACCCCCTCTCCCTCTCCCCCTCCCTTTCCCCTCGGCTTGGCCAGTGTGTGGTGGTGCAGTGCTGTTAGCTGCTATCTTCACCATCCCAGGTCACCACTCACAGCTCTGGCTGCGCTCTCTCTTTTGCAAACTTCCTCGTTGCAGTACGAAGGGTGAATTTGGAATCCTAGACCATTTTAGGAGCTCACTGGACATGTGGACACTATGATGTCAGAGGAATTTGAAGCATAAACTGTTTCAGCGAAATTACACACTATTAAATTGGCTCAGAAATTGAGGAATGAATATTAATTAAGTTCATTGATTTTTTTTATATAAAACTATGTTCTTTTTTAATTGTACCTGTTCTAACATTTCTTTGCCAAGGAACTGGAAACGATGGACCCTTACAGTAATTTTTCTAATAGAACTTTTTTATTTGCTCTTTTTTCTTTCTTTCCCCAAAGTAAAGAAAAATGTTGTAACATTGCAGCTGGAAAAGAGGTGGAGATCAGAGACAGAAAGGTGCCCTTGTCCTCCTCAGCATTAAACTGGGTCCCAGGCAGTACGAGTACAGTGTGGAGCAGCACTGGCCCATATTCCATATATAGAAGTCCTTATTTCAGATTGAGTTGGGACAGGGTGAAATGGGTTGGATGGCTGGACAACCTCAGGTCCTTGGCCTTTATTTTTTAGGACCTTGTGCTGTCTGTGCATCAAATCACAGGAAGGTCCATTTAAAAGGAAGACTTTTTTGTTTTAATAAATAATGTATAGTGATGTTAATCTTTGCTATTCAAGGCAAGCTCATCCAGGATAATTACTAAAAATCCCATAAGTGCATTTCTGTTGGGGGTTGTGGTTGCTGCAGTGTGACATACACAAAGTGAAATGTCACCAATAACTTGATGCAATAACCTGCTGCTACAAGATTTTTAACCCGGCATGACAGTTAAAAGACGACACAGCTTCTCGGTCTTTCCACCAAGGCACCTTGCATGTTAAAACTGAGTGAGTGAATGTGTTCAGAGAAGAATTCAAGAGTTCATTTCCAAAACTATTTATTTCATAGGGAAGCTACAAGACTGTATATTTAATCCTTATTTAAATGCAATCCTGTAGGAACAAATTACAACTAGTTTACACAACAAACCTATGGTGATTGTTTTTTTTTAGGGAGAAATAGGATTTACTCATAAAAAGTATGCAAAATCTGCAATACTTTTTATTAAAAGCATTTACTAAGTTATATAGTTGTTAAAAATTGATCCTTAAATTATTTTGATATAATAGTGAAACAGAAAAAAATGTTTAATCCTCAATATTTCACTGAAGGCAAAATATATACATATATTCTTTAAAATATATATTTTCTGTTGAATTAGACTTTGAGGTGTCCAGAAATTTAGTCAAAGTAGTTTCTCATAGTTTTGACATTATAGGTGTGAAATAAGATGAAAAGTTACGAGATGTGAACCAGAATGAAACATTATATATGGACTTGTTTCTTTCTCATATTATTTCAAAACTTTTCTTGTGGTTTTGGAAAAACTCTTCTTGTTGTGATTGGTCAAGTTGTTGCGATTGTGTTTGCATCACTTTAAAACATGTTTGCTCTGCTGCTGATCACTAACTGATCACCTGTACATTACTATGCATATCTCTGACTATATACAAGTTTGTGTGTGATAAATATAAACATAAGCCACACTCTAAGCCCCGCCCTCTTCCTGTTTCAGTCTACAGTCCCACAGCCCACCTTTCCCATGCCAGTCACAGTGCCAGTATCCAATCAGAATGCGGCAGCGGCAGCAGCCCTCCAGTTCAGTAACAATCCTGCTGGCGCTCTGGTCACCACCACTTCCTTCGTGAACTCCACCCTCACAGATCCCCGCCTCCTGTCACCACAGCAACCTGCTCTGCAGAGGAACACTGTGTCACCAGGGTTGCCACAGCGACCAGCCAGCGCAGGTAAGAGACCATGAGGAACACAGCTGGAATGCTTTGGGTTCTCTATATCCTCACAGCACATTTGTAGCTTAGCAAATCAATAACCGGTGGTATTTTCAGATAAATAAACAGTACTTGCTGCTGATTGATTCAGCCAATGTATTTGGAGCTTTTTATTAGCAGTACTTAACACCAAGAGATTTAGTTGTCTCAGAGAAAGATCAGCTGTTATACAGCTACATGATAAGTTATTGATTGCTGAAACCAGCACCAAAAAAACAACAACAAATAAAGCCACACTGATAAATCTTAAAACTTTAAATACAATTAAAGACAACAACTTCAAAACCAAACAACTATTGGATATCATTTTAAAAAATTATAATGAATTATTAATTTAAATTTGTGACCCAAAAGAAAGATCACTTTTTTTTTAACTTTAGCTTCTAGATCATTTGGCTGAAATCAATCAATGGGGTGTTTTGTTATCTGGAAAGGAAATATATGTACAATACAGCTCATGCCTATCACATTAATAGTTTATAAAAAGAATTAAATCACAACTTTAAACATAGAAAGGGAGACTTTAGGTAGATCTGTGACCTCTACTGTAAATGTGGGTCACACTGGGTTGAGAACTATTTAGCAGCATCTGTCAACACTGCGTTATGTACATGCAGCTCAAATCCCTGTTCAGACTTGTGACCGCTGCTCCTCTGCTGGTTACAGTTTCTGTGTTTTTGTCCCACTTTTTCTAGTTTTGTGTCAGAATTTTCTGAAGGGTTCTTGCAAACATTTTGTGTCCAAAGGAACCAGTTTCCATCTTTGACAAGTCCTAAACGATTACTATAATTGAATTGACTTAACCCACCTTTAGAGACATGGTTGTCATGGCGATGTAGTTGCCTAAAGTCCTTCTTTTTCCCCAAAGCATGGCCTCGGTGATATTACAGTTTATGTAAGAGCAGGGTTTTTAGGAGAACTTTTTAGTCTACAACATGTAAAATAACCAATAAAGTAAGTCTGTGTCGGAATATTGATGTTCTATCCGGTTCGACTGCTCAGCCAGCATGTTGAACTCCCTCTCGCTTAAAAGACAGACATCCATCATTTCTTTGACTTAGGCTGGATCATTCCTGCGTGCACCCACTGCCTCTGTATGGCAACCCAATCATTCACCTTCTGACTAAAAGGATTTGTGCCCCATTTTTGCCTCTCAGACAAGGTTACTTATCAAGCTTTGTTCCGACCAGCATAATCTCATTGTAAGTCAGAATTAGGTGATGTAACGTACAACAAATGCATTACAGCATCTTTCATAACATGCAGTTCTCTGAGGCAAGTGAGTTTTACATAGCTTTAATGGACTCTTCTGCCAACCCCCTAACCCCCTCATCTGTTCATAACCTCAGTAATGCAAATACTCTGCTGTGCCGATACGTCTCTCATTACGAGGGATGTATCAAGCTCATCAATTTTTTGCATAATGCTATTTTTTTTACATATGTCTGTTCAGCCAGATATTTTCAGTAAGTCCTTATGACCCAGAGTTTATTCTGTTCTGAAGAGCGGCTTAGTCAATAAACTGAATCTGCACCAAAAAAGGCAAAAATAAGTGTCATTGCAGGAACAAGTGGGCATAATATGTGCTAGAATGAGGACATAAGTAAATTACAGCTGTGATGTGTTTAAATGCTTTCTGTGTTGAGGAGAGCGGCACAGAAGTTTGCAATAACATTTTAAAGAAACAGTCATTTCCAGCATGTTGTTTGGATATTTCTTTAAAGGAAGCAGAACAAAGAAACTGTGAACACCTTTTGGAGTTTACATGAAAAGTTTAAACATCTGGATTTGGAATAGTATCCCCACGCTGAGGTGTGGAGAGACTAAAACTAAACAGGAACGGTGTTGAACATTAAATTAAAACAAAAAAGCTAAAAAAAAATGTTTTCAAGCAACAAAGAAAACAGTTCACATTTACAACCCTATTTTCAGGACCGAAAATAAGCTATTTAAGAACCTTAAATATGTGTCTCATTGCAGTACATGATGCCAGTTGTGTCAATATTGACCTCATCATTGTTGTGAGTGTGTTCTTAACCTGAGAAACAAAGGTTGTGGGTTTGATCCTCCGAGCCAGATGGAACCGCTCTGTGTGGTGTTTGCATGTTCGTTCTGTTTCTGCAAGAGTTTGCTTTGTGTGCTTTGGTTTTCTTCCCACAGCCCCAAGACATGCATCCTGGGTTAATTGGTGATCCTAGATTGGCTAGTATAGCTTGTGTACTTCCTGCCCAGTTCAAGCTGGGATATACTCCCCTTTGAGTGAGATTTAGAGGTTATATAGAATTAACATCTTGAAAGATTCAGAAAAGCAAACAGCATGTAGAAATTGGCCCAGAAAGCTGTATGATGACTGTGTGTCTTGGTCTCTAACTGAACCACAAGTTTTTATCTAACAGACCTTTAAAGGGAGGAGAGGAGAGAGAGAGTGATGCTTTTTGGCAGGTTTTACAAGACATTTAACATATTTAAGGTTACATATAGGAGGAGAATAATAATTGTGGTACTATTTACACTCTCTAGGATGAAGTTGTGTAAAATTTCCACTGAATTTCTTGCCTAATCTGCTGTTCTTCTATGGTGTGAATCAGTGTCTTATTAAAACATTGTTGCTTACCAACCGACTAGTAGCATCCGATCACGGTTGCATAATTAAACTGGGCTGTTTCTAGGAGTGCTCATTTTTAGTTATTATCATTGATTCCAACTCTACTTGCGCTTTGCACTGGTGGTTATTATTTCTCCCAGCAGAATTCTTGTAGCCTTTATTTAAAGAGTGAATTTTCTTTAACCTTACTTGACTTTATGAACTGTAACTGTGAAATTTGCATGTTTTCCAGACATAATCCAAACTAAACTGATTTTACTTCCAATACATATAATTTATTTTTAACATCCTTATATTTTTATGTCTTTTTTTTCTATCTAAAATTAATCTGAGTATTTTCCTATTTAGCCAAAGTACCATTGAGAACTAATGAAACCAGCACTTGAATGCTAACTCAAAATTCACTGTGGAAACCAATTATAGTCTTCCTGAGAGTGAAATTAGTGTCAATGGCAAAAGCAATTTTAATGACATACTTGATTTAATGATATTTTTAGAAGGGAATTTGTTTAATTCTGTAGACCAGAGCTTTCCAGATTAACTGTTTTGTACAAGATGATTCAAATGATTCTTTTATGTTTATATCTTTTTTTTTCTAGGTGCTCTGTTAGGAGGAGATTTGGGAAACTCAAATGGAGCATGTCCAAGTCCAGTTCGTAAGTAAATCTTGTCTTTTAAATGGTTCACAGGCTTGCACTGGTTCAAAAACACACACATACAGTATTTCATCACACACCTTCTCTTTTCTGCTTTTAGTATTGTGTTGGAGTTTTTTTTTTTAAAAAAATAAATGTTTTCCTTTTTTTCCTTCATTAGATGTTTTTTTGTGCTGAATATTTACATTTTACTCATAGTTGCAAAGACATTCTTACACACAAGCATGAAAAAACTTGTTGGCTGACAACTGCTGGGTATCAGAAAAAAAGCTGATTATAAACAGTCAAAAGGAAGAGAAGAGGTTTCAGGGTGTGGGAGAAAATCATGGTTCAAATAGAGGAAAAGAAACCAAATTACAGAACACATTGTAGGAAACTGCTTTTCTATTGCTCCTTTTTCCACTATTCTCACTCAGAAACAGCACTTCAGTTTTATTTAGTACGTGTTGAAACTCTTGCTATTATACCGGCAGGTGGGGTGTGCTGCAGTTTTAAGGGTAAATATCTAAAATGAGGTCAGCGTTTTATCATCTATTGAAATTCACATCAGAAGTTGTTCATGTGTTTGACACAAATCAGACTTAGATTTAGGACAACATCAACAATAGTTACTAAAAAGATCCCCACCATTTTATGTCATTGTTGATCCAACAAAGTTCGCACTTTGGAAATGTTTCTGTTCTCCAAGAACTTACATCTCAAAGAATAAAACCTTTCTCTAACTGGGGCGATTCTTTTTGGGGGGAGAAAATAACCTGCTTTTTTATGTTTTTCTTTCATTCTACTGTCGTCTTGACAGAATTCTGTTTTTAAAAAAAGTAGTTTAAACTTTGTTTTGCTCTAAAAACAGATTACAAAATTTCCCTTACGTCTCTTTTCATCTGAAGTATGTCGTATCAAGCAATGAGTTTGGGGATTTTTCTTCATAAATATAGCACAGATACCACTAAAAACTGGTGAAACTGACAATAGAAAATAGCTGGAAATGCAGAAGCGAAACAATTACTCACTTATCATTCCAAGAGCTATGACTTAATCAATGAAGAAATTGAAGTTAACTGATGTTTTTTTTTTTGTTTGTTTTTTTTTGTTTCTTACATCAGTCCGCCAAGCTGTTACTTTTCAATCAAGGTACAGGAATATTTCTGAACATAATTAAACAATGATCATTCGTTCCCAGGTACAAAGGAAAAAAATACATAAAATCATGCTGCTAGATTATCAAAGTAATAAGTAAAAAAAGTCTAAATCAGCTTTATTGTCAATTTCTTCACATGTTGAAAACCTGCACAGTCCTACAGTGAAGACAAGACCAGGCATTAACCCTTAACATACAAGTTCCCAGGCATGTGGAATGAATAATAAATAAAGTGCAAAAGTTAGGTAGGTTAATTTATGTATTCATGTGAAGTTCACACAGTAACTGGATCTATGTGAGCTTTAATATCTAACTAATATTATAATGAATTTGAGGGGACAAAACAAAACAAGTATAAAGTTAAAAACCTCCTTCTGGTGTCAGTCTGCTTAACCTTCCTGGCTTGGACTGCTTCCTATCATCTCTTCTTGCTCCTTCATCCATTCATCTGCACCTCCCTCCTTTATCCTGTTTCTCTCAGCCTTTCCTACTCATCTTCTCTCTGGAATAATCTACAGCGCTGCCCCACATCCTCACCGCTCCACCCTACCACCCAACTGTCCCTGGTCTTGGCACAGGACCCTCCTCAGAGGTGACTTTGACACTGGCCAGAGCTCTCCTCTTAAATCCCATTAGACAGGACAGATACTGCCAGCTAGCCCACAGTAATAGATATGGTGGGAACGTTTCTTTCTTTTTTTTTTTTCTAAATTGGCTTGAAATACTCAAGGTAAGGTGAGCCAAAAGGAATCAATACATTTATATTAACTTCCGTGAAGTGTACGAGAGGAACACAAGAAAGCCAAGTTTCAATATCGATATTAGTTTTGCAAGAGCATCACTGAAAGAGCTTCTACCTTCTGTGGGGTCAGGTTCTCAGAGTAAACTTGAGATTGTTTGCTGTTGTTTGTCACTTGGAACAGATTGTTTCCCACTAAGTCTTTAATATATGTTTCGTGACATGGTTGGATGAACTAATCTGTAGGTTTGACGGGTTGTGTGAACATTTAAAAGTCAGTGATTTCTGTCCATCTCACAAGAACATCATGACTCCTTAAAATCATCATCATCCCAGAACATCCACATTGCTACTCCCCTCTTTCCTCCACCTTCTCTCCTTTGTCTCGACCCATTCTCTCATGTCTTCATTCAGGTTTTGCTTCTCCCTGCACTCTTCCTTTCTGGCTTTCTTTATACTCTCGTCTTCTTCTTCCACTTTATTTAGCTGTTTTCTGTTAGCAACCACCCTCTCCTTTTTTCTGTTCCTTTGAACTTCATCCATTTTACTTCTTGACCAGCTCACTTCTCTTCACCCCACCCCCCCACACCTCTCTCTATCTCCCTACCCTCCTCCTCTCTTGGATCTGCCGGCTTCAGCTGTTGTCCAGGGAGTAAAGGCTCCGGGAATGTCACCATTGACGTCACTCAGCATTCCACACATTCCCACGCCCAGGCCCTCGTAATAGGAGACATCACACACATACTCGCACACTGAGGATGCTAACACATATACACTCATGCAGTGAGAAGAACCAGTGAAAAGGATACGAGAAAATACATCCAAACAAGCAGTTTACATTTATTAAGCTCTGACTTTGTCAACTGAACTCTTGTAGATTACCTCACATTTAGGCACAGCCTTTAATTAAATATTTTTAACAATGTCATTTTTTTATAGGCAGAATTTATACTTAGAAAAACACAAGACAATTTTATATAAAGCTTATATTTGATGTGTTTGCTGCTTTAACAGTAATCTCCTGGATAGGAAATCTGGGGTAGAAGGAGGCATATGACATACAACATGGGTCATTGGTTCAGCTGAAACCAGGGACGGTGCAGTAATGCGGCATGTGCTGCAACCATGTGGGAGCCACAGATACCACTTGCCATCTGTCAGTGCAGATATTTGTCTGTTTTGTTCTGTTTGTCCTCAGACTTCTGCCTCCATGAGGTGAGCTGTTTTCGTGCTTTTGCTTGAAATCACTGAAACGGTCAACATTGAGGCGTGTGGTCATTTCTCACATGTGACTCTTTGCTACTTTGAACGCAAGCACAGTGTTTGCAGATCAGATGTGCTGCAGAATACATCTGCTTACCGGCTGCACCTGCAACAGAAGCATGATGTACGATTATGCAGACAGAGAGGGCTTTTTGTTTTGTGGAAGGTTTGTGTATTTAGTTTTAAGATCCAATGCAGCATTGGAAGATGTCCACTTTTTAACTCGGACTGTTTGACAGTAGACTAGGCAAGGAATGAGATTACTCAGCAACCACCAGCTGGTCCTGGAAGCATTTTGTGGACATATTACCTTGTTTTTGGGAGGCTAAAGTCAGCACATCACACTTTACAGAGATAATCACAGCCTGATGCCTGGAAAACAAATTCAAAACCTCTGACACGGATAAAGTGGTGTCATCAATAGCACTTTCAAGCTAACAAGATAACAGAAGACATCATTCACCTTAGAAAAGAGAGATCAAATAAAAGGTTGACACAAATTTAGTGGTGTATAATAAATACATAAAAGTTTGCCGGCTACACTCCGATGCTGCATCGAGGCAGGGTGTGACATGACAGATGAGGAGAAATGCCTGGTGTTTAGATGCTGGCAGATTTGGAGAAAAAAGATTTCAGTTGAAGCTTCTTCTTGCACTACTGGAGGATGTGGTGTTGGGAAGAAGGTGGAGTGTGTAACTCCACCTTTGCCATAGTTTAATAGAAGGTTGTAACTACTTTACTTGTCACCATTTTTGGTAATGAACATATTTCTCATCAAAGTGTGACACGAGCTGAATCTCAGACATGTCATTTCCTCTGTGAATTCATCCTTTCTGTGGAGGGGGGCTTATTTTCTTAAAAGATGAGTATATCTTGCAGGATTTTTTTAAAAAGGTTTTTTCAAAGGAATAAAAATGTGATCTGTGAAATATTACAAGAACTTCCTTTCATATGATCTCTATAGTTTGTACAGTTATCCTAAATAATAAAATTGTGGCAGTACCGTACAGAGCAATCACTGTTCCAATCTTCAGTGCTTCCAGCAGCAGTATAAGTATTTTACTCACATGTATTGTATTCTGTTGGAGGCTGAACTACAGCTGATAATGTCATGCCTTTACCATCAGTGCTAGATATCTCTGACAACATTCGATATTTTTTATTTCTACCTTTGTGTGGAGTAATGCTTTTATCCGTCTATCAGCTGAAAAAATTTGCAGTGAGCAACAAAAATCTGGCAAGTTCAACTTTTCGAGACCCGGGACATAAAAGCGCTCAGCGAGTGCCAGCTCTTATCTGTCAATAACGTGTTCTGAGTCTTTATATATTTTTCCAATACTTCTTGTGCACATTCTCAACAAAAGAATGCATGTGGGGTCGGGTAGGAATGCCCTAGTGAGACAGAGAAATACTGAAATGCTGGAGGAATCTGCAGCTGTGAATTCAAGCAAAACATAAATACTATTCACAATTTAACATCAGCACTTATATAAACAAAGATGTCCGCGCTGCCGGCAGTTTTCTGGAAGGGGATTGATGTTGGACTGAGAGCACCTGTACAACACATGTTAGTTCCAGACCTGTTTGTATGCGTGTGTGTGTGTAATTCTCAGAACTTTGGGTCACCACAAAGCCGCTACTCGCTTCCTTTATCCACAACATGAGCGCTACGCATCCAGCAGCAGATTCCCATCATTCAGTCATGTACACATGCAATCAGAGGGTGGAAAAGTTTTCCCCAGGGGGGCCTGATGGAGGGAGCGTCCCCCATGTGTCAACAGGACACAGGTGATCTCATTGGTCAGACGCCTGCTGGGGCACCAATTCCTTTTTCCACCTCTAGTGACTCCCTCTTTTTTCTTTCATCCCCAAAATCCCTGTCACCTCCTTCTGTCCATCTGCTCTTCCCCTGTTCTTCCCCCTCATTAATTATTTCTTCTCCCTCTTTCTCTGTCACTTTCCATTGCCTGCTTCATGCCCATCTCTTCCCTCGCACCCCCCATCCTCTTGTAACCGGGCAAGCTTATTTTTTCTGTATTTACTTTTTCCATTGCCTGCTGCCTCTGCGTTGCTGCTCTATTCCTCCTTTTTTAATAACCTGCTTCCACCCCCCCCCCCCCATTCTTCCATGATCCTTCTGGTTAAGGCTGAACTGATTTGTTGCTAGTTTCTGTTCAAGTTCAACACATTTTTTAACAAAGAATAAACAAGTCTCGCCTTGTATGACTTCACCCTCGAACTTCTCCCTCCTTTTCCCTCCCACTTTAGTCGCTCTTTTACTCTCCTTGTGCTTTTAGCTGCCCCCCCCCCAGCCCCTCGCTTTCTGTCTGCTTTCCCTCCTCTTGAAATGATAACAGAGATAGCATTTGTGTTGTTGTTGTTGTCGACTTGCTTTTATACTGTGTATGTGTGTTTGTGAGGCTGAGATGAAGCAGAGTCACATGCCACTGTCATCTGGAGGCAGCGTCATGGAGAAATGCTATCTGCTATCACACACACACCCTCGTTCTTCACGTCCGAGGGGAATACTGTGTCTGTGTGTTAGTGTGTGTGTGTTTCAGGACTGGGAAAGTCCCTGCTGTCCCCTTTTCATACACTCTGTCCCTGTTTGAGTCTACTTGTCTTTTAACCTCAGCTACACGGACAGGCTGCTGTCTGCTGGAGTCTTGTTGTCATGACAGCCATACACCCCATTCCTCCTCTCTCCTTACTTCCTCACTTTTTTTTTATTTTATAAAAGACAAGGAGTAGATGAAGACACACCAGTGTGCTGTCTATAGTAACATTTACAAAGTAATGATGTATTTGAAGTGAAAAAATAAAATGTTTAAATGTGAAAAATGATGAATTAATTGAAGTTTTAAAAGATATAAGCAGCAGGTTATTTCTTAATGTACAGACACAGACAAACCAGGCTGTTCTGCAACTTGAACTTGTCACGGATCAGGTGTTATGTTGTCAGACTAACTGCTGTGTTGTCGTATAGGGGATAGGAATGTGACAGTTGTGCAGGTTGAAAGAAGGGTGTGTTCAACTGTAATATTCTGTAAAAGTGACCTGTCGTGCTGCAGAAACGCCCCAATCATACACAAAGAAACCAAGAATTATGTTTCTAAAGGACATTCTTCTATTTTCTTGTATTAAACAAACTCCAAAAAGAGATATTATTTACAAGAATCTTTACTTGCAACTAAAAAAACCACATTGCATCACTCATAGAGCCTGTTTGTGAAGACACGCTGTTGCACAGGGCGACATTTTCCTTCAGGTGGTATGTATACACCCAAAAATAAAATACTTTTAAAAACTTCCTTTTAGAGGATTTATGGATTCATAAAACCATATGTTTATTTTTTAAATACATTTTACAAATAGATTGTTTTGAATGAGCAGATTCACTGAAAGTCAGTGGTCTTACTGACTGCTTTACCAATTTAAATGTTTTCATAAAAACACTGCAAATCCACTTCTTTCAAACTTTCATAGTCAAATATATCCATCTCTTTACATACTGGAGATGTATTTCTATTTTTTTATGTAAATTTTTCTGATGAAAAAGCTGAAAACATGTCATTTAATCAAGGATGGTTGAACTTTTCTCTTAAACTTACTTTAAACTTCAGCAAGTGTGAATGACTGAATACACTCAACTTTTAATGAAGATGTATGTTTTCACAGCTATCAGCTACCTAACAGACATTTTAACTCAACTCAGCACAAACTAGTAATTTTATTGCATTAAAAGACGCAACACTGATTGATAGATAATTATTTATATCAGGCTCTATGACAGGAAATCTGACTGAATAAGGAGGATGTTGTTTTACAGTGCGAGGTGGAAAAAGCCCAAAGACTTTTGTGTGATTTTGTTTACACCGAGTCAAGACGGGTGAAACAAAGAGGCGAGACGCAGACAACGGGAGCAGAAATAAAATAGTTCTGGAGAAAGAGTGACACGGTTTTGATGTGAAGGAGCTGCAGAGAATCAGAACGCTGCCAATTCTTTTTCTTTTTCTTTTTTTGTGTTTGAGCTACAGAAATGATGAGGAGCGTGTGGTGCAACGGCATGATCCAACTCACTAATGAGAACAAACACACACACACACACACACACACGCAAAGGTAGATAAGTGCAGATAGTTCACAGGTAGATCCAGCTGCTGAAAACATCAGAACAAGCAAACACAAAACCTCCTCCTACCTTCCCTCTTCACTAAACCTCAGTCTCTTCATTTGTGTCTTTCCAGCTAATGGCTACATCAGTGCCAGGGCCTCCCCTGGCCTCCTCTCTGTATCCAATGGCAACAGCCTGGGGAAAGTAGTCCCGGCTAAGTCTCCACCTCCACCCAGCCCTCAGATGGTCAACAGCCGTAAGCCGGACCTAAGGGTCATCACTTCACAGAGTGGCAAGAGCCTCATGCAACTGGTGAGAAGCTGGCGGCTAAGTGGGAAGAAGAATAAGTTAAACTTGTAATTGACTAGAAGGGGTCTGGTACATTACCACGGTAACACTGTGGCTTTTTTATTTTTACAAAACAATGTCTGCAATCTTTTCTTTTCCTTCTATATGTTGCTGTGCCTTTGGCTGGGAATTTTTGTACTGTAGGTTTCATGCAAACCTACAGTACCCACAATACTATATGAAACACACTGTAAGACAGTGTGACATGCAACAAAATATAAGAACATTTACTGAGAATGCATGTAGTTATAAAACCTTGAGTAATTTGGTTAACATTATTATAAACAGCTTTGTTGGGGAAGAATGGGTTTGGGGTTCCTTCATTTGAACTAATTAATCTTTATTCTAGTTATCAAAGGAAAGTTTTTATCTGTATTTTCTATGTTTCACGAAGCCATATTTAGTATTAAAATCAGTTAAAAGCTCTACTTTACTTCCCTGGGTTACATTTCTGTTCACTGAAAGCCAGAGGTCCCATTTTACAGCAAATTATAAGAAATTAATGTTAATGATGTGCCTCCCTGCAAACAACCAGTTTGCATTCATCTTGTTGGAACAAAGTTGTCCAGGTTGGGAATTCATTGAGCTTTGAACACATGCTTTGAATTTCAGCCCCACATACTTCAAATCCACACATCTCAAAGTGCATCTCAATTGCTGCTTGTTATCTTATTGAGATTTCTCCAGCCAGGCAACAAGAGGTTTCTGTCCATTAAGTGTGCAGGAAAGTTAGCCTGTTATTTGTCACATGATGCATGGACAGCGCTACAACTATTTTCTTTCTGCTCTGCAACACATCTGAAAGCCATCACATCCCCTAAGACATCCGTTGATCAATTTTGCTGCAGGTTGACTAAATTGTTGGAAGGGTTTTTTTTTATTATTATTATTTACTGTTAGTTCACAGAAACTTAACGGTCCTTTGTATTTTTTTACCCTCCTCATCTTCCGCCCGCCGTGCAGACAGAAGAAGAGCTGGAGTTGGTGAGTGAGGTGAATAGACTTGTAGAGTTTCTGCCTCATGGATGTGGTGTCAAACTCTGTGTGGTCTCACCAAGCATGAGCGTGACACAGTCAGCACTCGCATCCCATCAGGGCTTACGTGGCTACGATGCGAAATGAAGTACAGGCACTGGAGCATCAGAGCAACGCCCAAACAGTAGACACATTGGCTGGTTGCCTCCATTTCTGGAACATGAAGAGTGTCAGAACTCAGGATTCACTGGTTGTTTAAAATGTGGACTTAAAACGTAGACATTTGATTCCAAACTGGTTTGGAGTTTTAGAGTTATAAAAAGTACAAAATATATTGCATTTGCAAAAAAGAAAATAAAAATAAATAAATAAATAAATAATAATAATATTCTTTACTGGTAGAGAATTAATCTATTTTCATAAGAAAATGTTGCATCATTTAAGAACATCTTTGAGATTTCCAGTCTGACTTGCAGTTTCTATTTGAAGACTTCTCTAAAGTCTACAAGAGAAATGCGTCTATTTACATTTATGTACAGCATATGGAGTGATAGTTTTTACTGCTCTGACTTGTGATTGCCTAATATTTCTTGCCAAGAGCACTAAGTGAAAAGTGCTTTGTTTACCCTGTGAAAAAAATAATTAAATAGATCACTAAAAATCCTTTGTCAGGATCTTCACAGACCAGATACATTGTATTTTCCAAATTCAATTATTTAGGATGCTTTTAAGTGCATATATTACTGTTTTTAAGTTATTTGTAGAAAAATTTGGGAAATCTATAGCGTACTGGCAAAAAACTATAAGTTTAGAAATAAAAACAAATTGAAATTATGGACTTTTACAAAACTTTGTACATTTAAGTCTCGACTTGGACACCTTAAAAAACAGTTCTGAGTACGATGAAAAGTTATTTTTACATGAATGGACATTAAAGCGGCCTGTGATGGACATTTCCAAATGTGACAGGATTTGTTTAAAAAGACTCAAAATCCCATTATTCACACAAGTTGTAATGCTTGTGCTTTTGTCTTTCTATGAAAACTGCTCTTAAAAGGTATGGGCAAATTTTTTATTTGAATTTATAAAAAAAAAAATAAATGGTTAACTGCCCGGAAGAGCTGCATTTTAATCAACAAACGTCTCTCACACCGGCCCAAATAAACCACATCAACCAGGCAAAAGTAAGTCTGTTTTAACCACACAAAAGTAATTAATGGAAAATTATAAGTACACACTTTAGATGGAAAATTGCTATAGTGTGTCAGCTGTGGACGAGGAAACAAACCATGATAAACCAAGAGGAGAAGGAAACTGGTATTTTCTGGCAAAAGTGCAGGATTAGATGTTTTTAGAATGGCCAATATAAGTATAGATCTAGTCGTATAGACCTAATTTTCTATATTCATCAGTCATTCACTTCCACCAAGATATAAATTAACATGCACTGATGTATCAAAACACACTGGAAACAGTGTTAATTTCACTTCAAATAGTAGTGAGTCTAAATTTCTTTTGAGGAACTTAAAACTGGAAGGATCCCAACATGTTCACCAAACTGTTTAAAACTTCCTGCCCATCGAAAATATGTGGTTAAAAAGATTGAATGTTCCACTCACAAATAGCAACAAGCAGACATGAATCAAAACCATTAGCATGCAGCTCTTGTTCCATGATGTATGAACTCTGGAGCAGGTCTACACAAACAGGCATGTTAATCAAGCCAGTCAAAACCCCACATTCCTTACTTTGGGGCCTAAAAAAGGAATCTTTAAGTAATTAAGCCATTAAAACCACAAGTATGTTTATCCTAATGAGTAAATGAAAGCATCTATGGCCACAGTATTTCATAAGAGAGGTTGGCACACTTGGAATAGGAGATATTTAAAAATAAGGTTGGAGGCCTTGTGGCCATCGGTGGTACTGCATGTGTATCCATTACTGCCTTTTCCTTTTTATATGCTGAATAGCCACGTCTATCTGGTGTAAATGAGGACAGCCTCATGGTTTAGGTCCACAGCTCAGTCCTTTTACAGGTTGATGTTGTAATACATAAAGTATGCTTGAAAGTAAAAGAATAAAATGTGATTTTTGCTAAACAATTACTTAAAAATAACCCATGATCAGACATTTGCAGTTGTCTTCTCAGAAATGTTTCACCAATCATCCAATTCTGAACACTTAGTGAATTTATGTTTAAAAGGCAAAACATTGTATTTTGTGGTGTTGAACTATATTATAAGTGATTTCTTTTTAAATAAACTGAATCAAAAATCCTTTAAAGGTTTATTATGCAGTAGAGACTCGCCTAAAGTGACATTTGTGCAACACAAATAGACTATATAGAGGAAACAATGAGAGAAGTGGAGCAACCAGCTGACTCTCTGCTGTGTGTGAAAGCTGCTCAGCATGTGCATGTTTGGTTTCATCTGAGTGTTGATGCTCTGAGGATCAGAGAGAGGAAAGCTCACAAAGTCTCCAACCTGGAACACAGATGGGCATGTTAAACGCAGATACACTGACCCCTTCAGTCCTCCACATACGCATGCATGCATATTTCTTTTCATAAATATACACACACCTCAAAACAAACACAAACTTCACATCGTGTTTTCATTCCTGGCATACTTGTCTTCTCACATTCTTCTTAAAAAAAAGTTCTTAGCCACAGAGACACACTCATCCCGGTTCATCCCACCTCTGTCAGCCTTGGCAGTGCATGTGTTCCTGTCAGCATGATTCTCCAGCACAGCGCTACCTCTCATAGCACCTTCCACCGTGACTCTACATAACACATGCGCCGGGGCCCTGGCGACAGCGTTGCCGTGCCAACGCCACCTTGAGATGCGAGAAATTTCTCATCTTGCACGCCGATGTTAAAGTGCCACAGTAAAGTTAAACAGAGAGAAGAGAGGTGGCTAGATTTTCTCAAAAGGGGTGAGATGCTTCCTGTTTGTGGCATGATGCGTAAAACCATCTGCAGTCATCTGTTTATGATGACGCTGAAGATATGATCTGCTAAACAAAACTTCTAAAGTAACAGGAATGCTGAGGCCTTAGCAGAGGATCTTTTTTTTTCATCCAGGACTAAAACAAGCTGTAAAATGATTCAGAAGAAGCTGAATTGTTCTAGGTCACATTGCAAGGTCCCTGCATCCACTCTGCTGTACAGTGGAAGGCACATGCTAGCCATTATCATTATTACTGTTGAAAATGGATGAAGTCATGTGCCGTGAACTTCTCCACTCAGTCCATATAAGGAGAAAAAGGCCTGATTTGTTGTGGAACCAGACCAGGTTCTCTCTCACGCTGCTCTGAATGTGTGGGTCCAAGGAAGAAGGGATTCAAGTTTAAATCTCAAATGGGTATTTTAGATAGAAATGTTTCAGATTTTGTGCATGTTACAGATTCCCTAACCTTTTAGAATTACATTAGTGCCAGATTGCCACAGGAAATAATATTTTAGCATGAATTAACAATGCTGCACACTAAAGAGATGCTGAGACTTGCCCTTAGAGTAAATCTTATGCTTTTTTATGTAATAAATTCTCATGAAATCCAACTACACTTGAGTAGCTGAAGATCCTACGAAAATGTACATCCTTTTAGAACAGGGGTGTCCAGAGTTGATCCTCGAGGATCACTGTCCTGCAAGTTTTCAGCGTATTGCTGTATCACCACACCTGAGTCAGACTTAATGGGTCCAACAGCCTATGAAGTTCTGCACAATGTTCATTAATTTGAGTCAGGTGTGTTGGAGCAGTGATCTGTTGAAAACCTGGAGGGATGTTGGCCCCCGAGGACCTGGACACTTTCTATTTTAGAGTTACTGTAACATCAAGCACTTCTTGCACTCTCAGTTGCCAAATGTTAGGTTTTATCTCTCTGTCTTCCCAGAATGCTCAGCGGCTAGGAGGCTCACAGGTGGCACAGTCACTCACCACTCCAGTGGTCTCTGTGGCCACACCCAGTCTTCTTGCACCCTTCTCCGGCATGCAGACGGCTTACAACACCGGTAAGACATTGAAGGCAACACTGCCCCACACAGCAAGAGGGGACATTATGGTTCTGTTTGCATCAATGCAGGACAAACACATCCTAACAGGATTTCTTTTTTTTAAAAAAAAAGGAGGGAACAAAAGAAAATCAAACAGTTTAGTGTTAACTGTGTCATGAAAAAAAATCTTAAAAACCTCGTAGTGTGATGCCACAAACCACCATGAATATTCACTTTGTTCATTGTATGAGAGCTTCTGGAATGATTCCACTTCAAAGGTCTCCATTAATATGGATTAGCCCTGATTAATATTGATGCACCAGAAAGTTGCATGATGTAAAACAATCCCCCTCACCACTCCTTTTCATATCCTCTCTCTCTCTCTTTCTCCCTCTGTCTCCCTCTCCATCCCTTAATCCCAGAGTACCAGCTGACGAGTGCAGATCTCACAGCGCTCCCAACGTTCACACCACCAGGGCTGGTGCCTGGCAACATGGCTGCCTGGCAACAGCAACAACAACCAGCAGTCTCCCAGCAGCAACAACAACAGCATCAACAGCAGCAGCCACAACAGCTGACTTTGGCATCACTCAGTAACTTAGTGTAAGCTCACGTTTTTTCACCTCATACATACTTGTAAGATTGTTTTAATTCATCCCCCTTTAACATCCGAACCGTCGACCTTTTACAAGAAGTGCCTTGTCAGCTGATTAAGTACAACAACCAGAACATATATACAGAAAATATTTAAAGCACCTCTCATGCAAAGATGCAACTGCAGTCGATTCACCTTAAGGCTGTTACATACTCCACGAGAAGCGAGAAATTTGTTCTTGTTCTCGGGGCTCTGAGAAGAAAATGACGTCATTTTGTTCTCGCGGACGTATTTGAAGACAGTTGTCGACACACCGGGCTGGCAGAACTTTTTCTCGAGGGGGTGCGAGAAGTATTCTGTGATTGGTCAGAAACTTGAAGGATAAAGGGCCGGTACTGCCGGTCTTCAACCAGGGTCCCCACTCTTCCTCTGTTGAATTCGGCGTTTAGCTTTGGCAAATGTGTCGCGAAGGTAGCGCCACTTCC
>JBAMHX010000007.1:5991964-6010224 GCA_037177515.1 Pseudomugil tenellus | reverse complement strand
AGTATAAATGCCATGCCGAACAAGAACTTTTTTTTTGTTCTTGCGACCTCAAGAACAAGAACAAATTTCTCGCTTCTTGTGGAGTATGTAACAAGCTTTAGTGGTGACCTAAATGCCCCCCCTTCCCCAGTTCCAACTCCTACTGCAGTCCCACTCTCATTAGCTTGTAGTAACAAGGACAAGCTCCTAGCTTTGTTATCTGGAACACTAGATTTTAAATTCCATAGGATGGACTTGCTTGCAAACAGCAGCAAAGTGACATATTTCATTCTGTACTCTTGTTGTACCGGCTAGGAGTTAACGTCAGTTAGATGGGTAGTTACGCGTCTACTAAGCATTGCTTAAATGGAGTTGCCTCCACACACAGCTCTTCTCAGTTACTTCTTAGGTGTCTCCAATAGCACTGTGTTATTTCAGGTGCACCTTTGGAACAACAAAGTTTTTGTTATAAATAGGTTGTAAAAGTGGGAAAGTGTAGAAAGTCTGAGACCTGAGCTTTGAAGTTCTGATTTCAGGAAATTCCTGTGTCGATCGCTTAACAGGAACAGAAAATGCCTGCAGATCATTCTCGGGGCATTTCCAGTGAAATCATGCTATAGTTCATGTCACTATGACTGTAAAAAAACTACTGGTTACACAGCTGTTACGAATGGGAAAGCAGTGCAAACACCGCAATGAAACGGGAAATTCAACTATTTTTGTCATGGTTGTTAGTCAGCATATGTCATTTTTAAAACAAATCTGTTAGGAAATAACCTGTGTCAACACGTTGATTTAAGGCAGCATTATATTAGGAAAATATGATATACAATATAACTGAATACCCTGAAATGAATCGCAACAGCCTCTATAAAGTTTAAAAGTATGAATGAATGTTGCATTCTCCTTTTGCACATGAATAATCCTCTATTTCAAAGGAAAATACCAGCTGGGAACAAATCCCCACCCTTTAACCATTTATTCCAGTTCAAGCACTCTTGCAAATGTAATATTGCACTTGTTTATATCATAGTATTGTGCAACTCTAAACTGTGCTATTCTATAAGGTTAAATCATTGGTGACACCTACACTGGAAAGCTGAACACAGTGTAAAACTACCATTTCTATCCCAGGACTCAGTCTTTTTGTGAACAGTCTGGCTATGCCTGGCTAACCTGTGGTTTGAGGAGCAGCTTGTAACTGCTTCTTGTTTTGTCCCCCCCCCTTTCCCCTTTTTCTCCACAGCATGTGGGGTGCAGAGAAACAGAATGCAGAGATGGTTAACTGCATCTCCAATTTTGCTGCTAACCTGAGGTGAATGACTTGATGGCATCCAGTGCTTTGCAGATCTGCTTTCCTGTTTATCCGTCAAGCTATTAAACTCACACACAGTGTATAACAACCTGACAGTGTGCGACCAAAATAACCCAAACAAATTGCAGAACAGATGCAAATACATGACAAACACGATATCAAAGCATCTTTTCTTTTCATTTGTATGTTGGATGTGATGCCTGTTGCTTTACTGTGTCTTTCCTCTCTCAGTTCTGTTGACGGAGAAGCGTGTTTTTTTTTCCCCTCTGAGATTACCGGATAACTAGTTTGGTTCCAAGAGTTTTTCTGCCACCTGAAGCTTAGATCTCAGGCTCCATGGAAGTGTCAGGAAGAAAGAGGATCCAGCTTTAGTGTGACAGCAGCAGCACCTTGCTTGCTTCTTAAATGAAAGGAGTCTTTGGGTGCAGCTTTCAGTCTTCAACACGAAATCAGTGCACAGCTGTGCACCACTGACACGTTTTCTGCATTAAATTTTTACTTTTCTGCCATTTAACTGTCACTCTTAGCTGACAGACATAAGATCCAGCTCTAGAGATCCATGTCAACCCAACATCCCAACAATAGCATGACTAAAAGCACAATTTATATGTAGTTTGGCTTTCAAAGACAGTATGGGAAATACAAAAGCATTTATCGATTGGCTGGAATTTGATGTTGTTTTCTAATCAGTTAATAGTCAGAGACACTGATGGGTCTGATCATAAAAATGTAAAAACACTCTAAATGGTGACAGTCTTTGTTCAGAACAATCACAACTGCTGAAATATCTCATAAATCAGTCTGTTTGAGCGGTGGCACATTAATATTAATCACAATAGGATAAAAATGTGATTTTAAAAAAAGGTTTCTGTCTGTCAGCAGAGATTTATTTGTTCTTCTGTCTGACAGGCTGAAGTCTGTCTCTGAAAATATGATAATAGTTTGTTTGTTATTGTATACAGCAGCTGTGTCTTCAGGGGTTGAGCATCTTTGAAAAAGCAGCATATAGTTAACAGTCATCAGCAGCTCATGCATAGCAGGACTCTTCATATCGCCTTGTAAATGTTAACAAATGGCAGTCCAGATTGCATGAAATCCTTCTTCAACCAGATCAGTTAAACCACTCAGATTGTAAAAGAGAGGAAAAAAAGCAGCCAGCAGTTATTGGCTCTAATGGTGCAACTTGGGATCCAACATTCACACTGTTTGGAAGACCGAATATTCTCTCATCAGATTCTACATTATTAATTAAACTGACACTTATAATGTCAAAAATCTTTTTTTTTTCTGAGCTTTGGCTTCTTCTGTTTGAAGACCTGAAACCAGTGAATGTTGATATGTTACTCCATATATTACTAAAAGAGAAACAATAAAATTTACATTAAACTACTTCTGTCTTACTTTAATTATCAGACAACTAAACTAAACATTATATAATGCACAATTTTCTTATCAGATTTTTTGTTACTCTGTTTGAGGCCTTATATGATAAAGATTAGCCACTTTAACGTCACCCACTGGTTTGTGGATTCATTATTTAGTTCAGGGTCGGAAGCTGGATCTGACCAAGAACAGTCATAATGTCGCCTCACACTGAGGTAAAACTAAATCTGGTTTTAATTTAGTATGAGCAAAATTCACTACATAAATATCAAGTGGCAAGTAAATTTGCAATTTAACCGTTAGTACCATAATGTTTGCTGAGACAACAATATGAGAAATAAGGTCATAAATAAGGTCAAACTGACTTTTTTGTAACCAGCGGCATCGCCCCCTGATAGTCTTTTGATAGATTATGGTTCTTTGGTGCATTGCTGTTATATTTTTTCCCTTTTGCAGTTTAAACAAAGAAAATCAAATGAAAGTCGATGTGCAAAATATTTTAGCAGGCATTTATGCTTTTTTTAGGTATATATTCACAGGGGAATGTTTTTCTCTCTTTCCTCTAAGACTGCAAAACAAGATGTGTGTGAGTTTCACACCAGTGCCTTTGGGATCCTCTCATGTTTACAAAAGAAAATCCATGCAATTAGCAATAATAGAAAATAAAGCACAAGCCTGAACACGAAGTAGTAAAAGATTTCTATCAGTCTCTGCTGCGCTGTAAAATAGTCCAGAGGTTCTTTCTAACACTGCAAACAATCCAGATTTTACAGAATAAACAGGATTTAAATTCCGTCCATGATCGTGCAGCCCAGATGCTGGCTGTGGCAGCGTTTCAGCTTCTGCACATTTGACACTAGAATCGGCACCAGGCAGGTTGTGTGTTGGATCAGAATAACAGAACGGCTGTTGCTGAAAACAAGCGAGCACCACAGAAATGTGGGACGCTTTCCCAGCATAACCAAACTGTTCTCACAGCACATCGGAAAACTGTTGTCCTAGGACGGCACAGGGCAGACGTGAGCACTTCTGCAGCCCAGTCTGCTCCGCTTTGTTTTTGATTTCATCGCAGCACGACCACACAGCGAGCAAACAAGCCCTTCCAATCAAATGGTGATTGACGGCTTGGCTGCGAGCCTCGCCTTCGCTGTCGTCTACACTTTTGCTCGCTGTGGGCTCCGCGAGGAAATTATTTCTGTCATCTTATTCTCTCCCATCCCCCTTTTTAATCATCCCTCTTCTGCTACTTCCGTCTTTCCTCTTATTTCCTGCCCTTGTTGTCAGGCTCGGCTAATTTGGTGTTCCACCTGTTGACTCTCATCTTCCCCTGACTCCCCAATCTAAATGTTAATGACACGAATGGCCTCTCAACCGCCTCCCGGCAGAGCCAGCCAAGCTCTCAGCCTGTTTGTGTGTTTATGCAGAAGTGCTCACCGGATACTGTTTGTTCCCGGACATGTTGTCATTGTTTGTTTCCTCGCTGAGTCGATGTGTTATCAGCAGACATGACCTCCATTTGGGACACTTGAGCAGGAAATAAACAGAACTACTTCTAGTAATGCTGTTTGCAATTACACAAAGGCTGTTTTGCCCAGTTGATCGATTTGATGAAGGTGGATGGCTAAATATGGAGCATGCTGAAGATATAAAATGCTTTATGATGCCTATTTTATCATCTTTTTCATTGTTCTTGTCTTTCTTTTTTAAAATGATTTAAACAGAACATTTTGCAGACATTGCTGAATTGCTTAGACTGTTTCTCAGCTGTCAAAGGCAGATGCATGCAAATAAAGACATGTTAAATAGTGATCTTAAAGGTCTAGCAGCCTGTGATAGCCTGTGTGTGAAATATCACACTAATGACAGCCCAACACTGCAGATTCCCACCAGCTTCATCACAGTTTAAGGAAAGACAGTGATGTAAATTCATTGGAGCTGCATGTATATAACCATCAAATTTGTGTCAGCACAGGCTCTCACACCTCCCGCTCTACACACTCTGCCTCTGACAACATCTCAGCGTGACTGAAGCAGCTGTTGTGCCTTGTTTTTTATTTCCCTGGTAACCATGTCTGGACCGACCAAGACCACCGTCAGACCACTGTCTCAGTGTTTCCCTGCTGTTTCAGCTTTCTTAAACTTGCTTGTCTCTGTTTTTTGTTTTTTTTTCCCTCTCACCTCCTTTCGCAGCTTGGCTTCTCAGTCCAACTTGCTCTTTGGCAGAGAGGAGGGCCTCTGCTGGTACTGTACTATTTACACTGTAGACACACAGCTGCAGCCTGCTGTATTCCCAAAATGTCTGCTGCAATAAGGATTTCCAAAAAAAAAGAGATTTGACAAGTTAAACAACTAAATTGCTGGTGAAATTAGATTATTTTTCTTGTCTGAGGAAATAAACACGCTGCAAGACTCCATGGCCATAAATTCTCTAAAGGATTACTTTTTATCCAGTTTCCTTTCGTCAGTATCTATTTTTATAGGCTGACAGTGATGTAGTGGGCTCTTTCCTTATTTAGTAGTGCTGATTCATGACGGCAGCAACATTTGTGCTGCTGCACGAGGCAGACAGGCAGAAAAGAGGTGTTGAAAAACTTATGTCAAATTGCATGTTGGGATCAGAGCGCCATGTTTTTTACCGTGCCTTCAGTTATCGTTGCCTTGTTTGAATAATTTGGCTAAAAAGTGGATAAAATTGCTAAATTTGGTGGATATAGTAAGAGATGGAGACCGCAAAATGGAAAGGAAATTAATCTTACCCAGGAAATATTAATTGTGCTGCCAAGGGACAAGAAGAGGAACTGAGATTAATATGCTGTACTGGAACAGTGACACTGATGCACTGCCTCCGCTCACATTCCTGGGAATTAAAAATTACAGTTTGGATACACTTAATAATAAAAATAACACCAGTGCCTTTTATTTATAGGTGCTCTTCTTGGCAGTTTTGTGGCAACTGTGTGTTAGATTTAAATGTTTCCAAGGCCATGCTGTGCTGGAATCTAATTCCCTGCTAAATCAAACCTCGCTTGTGATTATTTTCATTAAGTAAAGCAGTTTTAATATTTTCGGTTTTCATCCGCTGTAAGTCAACATAGTTTCATATTGACCTCTCTGCAGGCAAACTTCATGTCTTTGTAACTTATGTGAGACACGTTAACTCTGCATGAGCCAGAAAAACAAAACCTAAAAGCTCTACGCTTTTGCACATAGTGTGTTTTTGGAAAGAAGCGCCTCAGAAATAAAATTTAAATTCTTTTTTTTTGTATGAAAGTAATAGTTACTCTATTTCCTAATGTGCATGATTAGAATAAATCCTTAGGGAGGTCACAGATGGAAGATGCTTGTTTTTTGCCTGAATGGAGCAATGTAAGTAATGAGCATTAGTGGAATCAGCAGAAATCCTGAATAGACCTTTAGATGCTTATTTTCACAGGATGAGTTGGACTTGTCATGACTCACACAGTGATCTTCATCTGTAACATTAAACTTGCTTTTATTTGTCCAACAAGACAACTAGAGGATTGATTTAACTTAAACAAACCCGATAATAACACACTGTTGTGAAATAATTAGAATTAAATAAGAATTATGTGGTAATTGGCTCGTAGAAGCTGAGTATTTTGGGAATCGAGGCTGCAGCTCACCACACCTCGCTGTAACCAAGTGTCTGCTCCTGGCTTTGCTCGCTGTGTTGTTAGTGTTGGGAGGGTTGCCTGCCTCTCTCACCTTCATCACTGTCACCGACCTGCTGACTTAGCCGTTTTCACTCGCCATAGCAACGGCACCCTAGTGGCACCCCCATCCATCTACCTGCGCCAGCCCGAGCCACCTCGCACAGGTTTGATGAAGTGGGCACAGGAAGAGACAGAGTGAGCCTCGCTGCCACTGAGCTGTGTGTGTGTGCAAAAAAGAATAGCAGCATTTGTATGTAAGACAGCAAGACTGCACAACTTTAAGTGTGTGTGTGTGTGTGTGTGTGCCTCAGACGGAGAGAGACAGTGAGCGCATTGGAGTGCTGCAGACCCAGATCGCCTGGAGGAGTGCTATCTTAAATTCCCTCTCAGTCTGCCAGTAATTGAGCGAATATTAGAGATACAGTGCTGCAGATGGCTCATGATATGACATATTAGAACACACCCGAGGGGCCAAACGCAGTAATTGGGAGCTTCAAATTCAGATATTCAATGTCACTCTGGGGGAGAGGAAAAGATGGAACGAGCCCAGTCCAAAAAAAAAAAAAAAAAAAAAAAACATGTCGACACTGTCAAAGGAGCGAGCCACAGTGCAGCGTCATCAGCCGGTGTCAGCCTCCGTGATAGGTTCGACTCAGCCTCCAGCCAGCGGAGGGGGGTGAAGGCTGAGTGCAGGCTGAGTGCGAGGGTGGAGGGGCTGATCAAAGTGCAATGGCAGGTAGAAGTGCAGACAGTGACCTAAGCATCTTCAGGAACTTGATCTGAAATGATCATTTTAGCAGAAAAATCAAAAACAGGAGTGTGTTCTCCTTCAGGCTGCTGTCACGGATCCAAAACTTAAGAACATTTCACATATGACAGGACCGTAACTGCTTAGTGGGAATCTTTCCCTAATCAGGAATCATTTGGAGCAAAGATACAGCTGTTCCTTTACTTCATGGACGTGACAGAAGAGAACTACGTCCATGTACTGTCGGCTATTGATAAGTCTATATACTGCTGATGGAAACAGGAGATACAGCTATTTAACATAACAGATTTAGTGTAAAACACAGTAAAGTTGCTGTTTGATGTTTGTAGCATCCTTCACTTTGTTTAAAGTGTTCCATCAAATGAAAGATACTTATTTATTATTATTTGGATGACTTCTAGTTGCTATGGAATAATTTTTTCTAATACAAAAAGCTTTGATAGTTTCTCTCTAATGAGCCTTTAAAGACGCTCCACTGAAGTTTGAAAGATTTGACCTCTTTAGCACCCCCTATTGGAGCCTAATTCAGCATCCTGTCTCTATTTTGAGCTCTTACTCATTAAAAAAACAGCTCACTTGCTCACTTGTATTTCTTTGCTGAAGTAGTCATGTGTATGTCTGAACTACAGCCTGTTGATGCAGCCAGACCAGGTTCTTATCCCCTTTCCTGTCTCTTCCTGTACAGTGCAGGTAACTACAGCCAGCAAATTCTTTAGAAAATTCTTCCTGTGAGAGGTAAACATGCAAAAACGATGGCATAACGACTGGGGAAATATTACAGCACTGGATGCTGCAGGGCAAAAACAGGTCCATGAATGTGCATGAGTGTCAATGGCCACATTTATATGAGACTTTTAGTTATTCTTTAATTCTAATAAAAGGTGGTTCTCCCTAAACAGATAAAAAAAAAACATCTAAACAGTTAATTCTGAACAAAATGACAATCAGGAATTGAACTTAATTCTGAATAAAGAGGCTGGTTTATTCTCCTTTTAAAGCTGAATGAATTCATTCCTTAATTCCGCTCTGAGTTAATTCCGGCCATTCTGCGTGATAGCTTTTCCTGCTGTAATGATGGACACGCAGTCTTTGTCCTCACATCCGCCTGTAGTCCTCGCCATGTTCATTTTCTGTATATTTTTCTTCTTATCCTCAGCTGCTGAAGAAAATGAAGTAGTACGCTGCTGTCGACTTAGTAAAAATATCATCAATACTGACATGAAAATGGTTTTTACTATGTTGTTTTCCACGTATATGATAACACGAGAAACAGGAAGCGGTTTGTGTATTTCCGTTATGCGTGATTACATCACTTTGGCCGTCACGTCGGAATAAACGTGTTACCATGTAAACCTTTATTCGGTATTAACATTTTCATGTAAACGTGAAGAAAAATTATTTAATTCGGAATTATTTAATTTTGAATAAAAAAAAAACATCATGTAACCCAATGTTTGATTCAAACAGATCAGAAGCAAAGTTTTAAGGTCGGAAACCAAATTGCATAAATGTCCTTCACCTTTCCTAAAAGCAATCAATCGTTCATTGGTTAGAACATTTCCACCAGCAGGCAGAAGGAGGAACTCCTCAGTTAGATTTTGTAAAAAAAAAAAAGTTTTTTCAGAATTTGCAAAGACGTGTAAAGAGACGACGTAACTAGGTTATTGGAATGAACATCTGTTAAAAGATTTGTGTCATCAGGCCTCAAATCAATATTAATGGAACTTTCCAGAGACATAAACACTCACCGCTGATGCTCATATTCAGCTGTTAACTTCTGATATGCAGGAATGTTTGGACTGCATGGCTTACTGATTGCGCTTTTGTGGTCTTATGTGTCCTGTATGTCTTTGCTCTCCACATGCTGAGGTCTTCCACCTGTGCCTGGTTTAAAGCATTGCCTTGGTGTATTGAGGTTTTTGTATCTAAAAATGGCGAGCTTTTTCTTTCTCACATCCAGTGTATGTTTTTTATGGACGTTGTGATGCATTCATTCTATGAATGTTTTCAAAGATGGCTGAATTCTGTGTTTCATGCCCTGCAAATTATTGTCTCCCATGATATGTCCATAAGTAATATGTTTAGGTGCTTGTTGTCATGACGTGTTTTTTTTTTTTTTTTCTTGCCTCTTGTCTCTCCAGGCCGGTGGGCCCAGTGCCTCAGAGCGCTGCTCTGACAGTCAATACAAACCCCAACGTCAGCATCAAGTCTGAACCCGTCTCACCAAACCGTGACCGCAGCACTCCCAGCTCCATCGGTGGTGCAGGAGGAGGTGGAGGGGGTCAAGTTCAGGGACAAGGTCTGGTGTCAGTCGCGTACCCTGGTACCCTGCGTTTGGAAACGGGAGGCCAAGGCCGCTCACCGGTCGACAGCCTCAGCAGCAATGGCAGCTCATACGAGGGTAGCGACCGGGACGAGGGCCGGGGTGTTGGTGCAGACTTCCACCACCAGGCCGGTGTCGGAGCCCAACAGCCCACCATGGTCCTCCTGCGGCCTTCTTCAGCTGAGCCCCAGGAACAAGACGGGACAAACGTCAAGAGAATGAGATTGGATGCGTGGGTAACATAAAGAGATGGATGGGAAGAGAAGGATGAACAGATGAAGATGGAGATGTGTACTTGTGGCTTGTGTACATGCCCCCACGTGCCCTAAACGCCCCCAAACTCCCTCCTACATTCACAGACACATGTGATAGCCACCGCCCAAAAACCTACCATCCACACAAGAAAAACACACAACGCAAGCACGCAAACACACCCGTGACACGTGTGGACACTGATGCTCACTTGTTTGGCAATCTGCATTTTACATTTGAACTCTAATGCACTCGACCTCACACATATGAAACTCCCTGTGGGTTGAGCCACCAAGGCAGGAATTACTCATCAAAATTATCACGTTGGACCTGATCCAGCTGCATTTGAATACAAGTGAATGAGTATGTTTTTAATCAGGCCTCAAAACGGCCACGTGGACCTCCACCCGACACGCTGACTGTTGCTAACGGAGCAGCAAGACAAACCAGACTCTGTTTCCCAGCATGCCCTGCATTTGGTTTCTGGTGGTATTCACCCACCCTCACCCTCGTTCTGTCTGGTAATCCAAAGTTGATTTTGATCAAACATGGCAACGCTGTATTGAAACAGTGCCGCTAAATGAGTCCACATCTTTTTCCACATCAGCGCGTCCACAGTTGTATCGCAATCGCTCTGGATTCTTGTTTCTTCTCTAAGAGGCTGAGCAGGATTTGCTCTGTCTAAAGTTGTAGAATTTTGTCTTTCTGTCTTGACTATTTAGAGTTTGGAGTCTTTTTGGATTTAAGTATGAAGATAATAAAAGAAAAGATCGCCTCCCTGCCGAGCCGAGCCACTGGCTCCCTCAACAGGCTGTTGCTTTGGCCTCACCCAAGAAAGGCGGACCCCGCAGGTCCGTACTCAGTCAGAACCGTGCAGACTAGCTGCAAAACGCCGAATGGGATTTGTTGCCGAGGTAAAAGACTGCTTTTCTTTGAATCAGGGATGAGCTTCCACAGCTCAACGACACATGACACAGATACTCTTTGATTCATCCACATCGTGTCGACTACAGATGCTGAGAAAGGCGTGTTTGTTTGGTGTGTGTGTGTGTGTGCGTGTCCGTGTGTGTATACGGGTTTGTTACCTCAACTGGTTGATGTTTTTTTTTGTTTGTTTTTTCAGTAAGTGATTTAGCAATTGTTCACTTTCGATTTCATCCTTAAAGATGCACCTGCAATGCCCACAGCTGAAATTATTTTTATGATAGCTAATGTTCACATAAGGTGTGTGGGTGGGGATATTGTGAGGTACCATGTATATAAGCAATCTGTAACCTTTGTGGCTTTTGTGTGACAGGGATAAGGTGTTTTGAAGGTTAAAAAATAAACCATATACTAGTATATATTTAATCAGCTTCAGGTGGTTGTGAAGGCAGGTCTGCATTTGTGGCAAAGGTAACACACGACAGGGATTGTATATAAAACTATATATTCGGCAGGATGTCCCTCAACAGAACAGAAGCAAATGTTAATTCTCAGTGGATTGTTCTGCTTTTTTGGTTTCTTTTTAAAATATTTATGCGTGTATATAGAGTGTAATGTGTGGACAAGCCAAGAGAGGGTGCTGTTGAGGCAGAAAGGGAAGCCGTGGTGACTCGGGACTGTTTTTGAGTGAGAAATGATTTGGACTCTGTCAGTGATGGAGCGCACTTTACCTTAATCCCACCACTGCCCCCTGCACACACCTCAGCCCATAAACATACGCTCACAGCTGAATATGCACACAACGGTGAGACTGATATGAAACTGAAAAGGTCTGCTAATACATAGAAATTAGTACAGTTTTAATGTAATTCTGATTTTGATTTAGTTGAATGACATTAATTTATTTCCATTTATCAAGCAGTCAGGGGTCCTAGTATGACCTGTGCTGTCAGCGCATGCAAGCTGCCTGTTTAATTTAATTTTTTATTTAAAAAAGTAAAAGGAAAAGGAATTAATAATTACAGGTTAAGTAATAAGTGTTTTGTGTTCTGTTCTACACTTTATTTAATATTAGAATAACTTACTTGAGAAAATTTGATTTTTTTTTATTTTTAAGGAAACAGCTGAATAGACTAATTGAATGAAGTAATTTTTAACTATAAATGTTTTTTCTTTCTTTTCTAGCTGTTATCATTTAAAGATTACTTAATTTTAAAGATTTTATTTTTATCACCGAGCAGCTTGTTCCACTGAAAAGAGAAAACTTAATGAAGACCTGAAATCATGACTCATTACTGCAATTTTATGATATATCAAATTGTTTTTAGTTTAATTTGTTTTGTTTTTCATTTATATCAGTATTATTTTACAAACATATCAGTCAAACTTTAGAAGCGACACAAACACACACATGCAGATAGCAAAAGATTAAACAAGCCAAGGAAACTTCCCCCTTTTGTTTGTTTTTATTTGATCTTTTCCTCTTATTAAAAGCCATGTATCTGTATTTAAAGGACTCTCCTTTTCCTGTCACTGGTTGGCTGTACTTTTCTATTTGGAGAGCTAAAATAGAATGTGAAGGATGTCATTTTTTACTCTATAAAAGTGTCAAAATGCTGAATTTGGTTTTAGTGGGTAGATTTATGAAACCACGGCAGTCAAAAGTGCAAGTTTGTGTATTCATTTTCCTAAAAGCACTCTGACTGTGTCCATTTGCTTGAAAAGCACTGGAGGCAGAGTTTGGGTATCGTTTGTCACTAAGCCGGAGGTTTCAAAACGATTCTTGATCTTTTAATGACTACCTCCCAAATCCAACGCAGACTTGTCGACTTTGGGTTTTACCACATCCAGCCACAACATCTCTCACACGGGCAGGCCCTCGTCACCTCCCTCTCACCCCTTTTCCCTCACTCGCTTTGGTTTTATTTCCTCTCTGGAGGCTTAATCTCGCCGCCTCAAACACACACACATGTTCCGTCCAGACAGCGGGTGTCAGTGCTGAGATGAAGTTTAATTACCACAAGGTCATTTCCATGGATCACCCCCCCCACACACACACACACACACACACACACACACACACACTCTTTCTCTACTCACTACTCTCTAACTACATCTTTTCCTCACTTCATCTGTGATTTCTCATTTCCTTTTATCTCTGTCTGTCACACACTCATCCTCCATCCGACAAGTCTCAGTGTCAATAATGCTTTTTCTGAGCGTATGACAGAGTGAATATAAAATCCATATGAGTGCAAACACTGACTGTTAGGACTGTTGTGCCCTGAGCTTTGAACAAAACATAAACAAAAACTCCGTCCCCATTTGAGAGCACAAGTTTGCCCCAAAAGACGTAAAGTGGCATCCTTTGTGACGAGACTCAGGGGAGTTTTTGGTTGTCAGTGAGCAGGAGAAAAGCTCCTACGAAGCCTTGAAATCTTCTACAGAGCAACACCAGGGGTCGCTGTAATCACAAAACAGAAAGACAATCGTGCTGAGAGCTTGCTCCCTCTCCCCCTGCCCCTGGAAAAAGCGACACATGCTCCTGTATAATGATGTTTAGAAGTCTCACTCACTTTCCAGTGTTAATTTGTGCTGGTGACAGTCTGTTTTAATTGTTCTCTGAGAATTGATATTATTATTGCTATGATTATCATCATTACCACAGCCTTCTCTGATGGTCGATGTCATGATGATATAGAAAAACTGCGTTTCTTTGTGTAGGTTAGGCATCTTGTTTTATTTGGGATTTGAGTTCATTTTATTATATGAAAAGTATCCTATAAATATATTTTTGTTTTCTTCTTCTTGGGGTTTGTTTTCATCAAAAAAGAAAAAAAAAAGAAGAAAAAAAAGGGTGTTACTAATGTTGCACGATTTTTATGATATGAGACAACACAAGCGTAGTGATTATTAGTACACGTGTGGCTGTGGATGGAGGCGCCGAACAAGTCAACTGCACCAAATCGCTTCAATGCTGCAACTCTTAAGTCCAATGTAAAAATAAAGAAAAACCTCTCAGTCCACACATAGAAACATGGAAGGGGGTGGGGAGGGGTCAGCGTCTAACTTATTTCTAAGCAGACACAATGATATCAGTGCATGGCCGTTTCAAAACGAGAGAAGAGTAAATCATGTTATAGGAAATGTAATATTGACACAACTACACGTCACACAGAATTACATGAAAAATACAATAAAAAATGAAGAAAAAAGTTTTAAGTAAATTATAGCTAATATATTGTGTTCGGCTAGTCAGCTTTTGTTGTAAAGATTTTTTTCTGTTGTTTTTGGAGAATGATATACAATTTGTGTATATTTTCATAAATAAAGTATGCACTGATATGTTATTACAAATTCTATACTGCTTTTACAAAAAAGTGTTTGTTATTGTACCAAAGTATCCATTGGTCCGCTCTTACCCTCCTCCCCTTTTTGCGTATGTTTTACCGTATTTTATATATTAAATAGACAAGTTGACCTACAGAAAAAGGAAGTTTGTGTCTTTTATTTGATGTTTCTGGTGGTAATACTACAACATGGCCACTAGAGGGCGATGAAGTATTCAGTATCAGAGGTAATGCTGGACACACTCCAGCTCATTTTCAGTGTACTTTTACTTTTTAAGTGTCAAGTGATGAAAAGATTTATTTTTAAGTCATAAAAGCAGTTCTAAACAAACAAACATTCTAAATGTGTTAGTTCTAAACAAAACTAACACATTTAGAATGAAAATCTATAGCCTAATTCTATTATGTATCAGATTTGTGGTACTTTATTTAAAATATAACACATTACATTTTCTCAAAATGACAGCCACATATTTATATACAAAAATAGTCATAACAGTATGATGATAATGCTGCTTATATCTCTAGAATTCTGTGTGTCTATATGTAAATGAAACTCATTTAAATTGATCTTTAGAGCAGAAAAATTAGCTGCTTCCTTTTCACAAGAAGGGCAGGACCAGATAAAATCTACTAAATGAAAAGGTCAACAGTATATGTTTTTATTTATCCAATTAGGCTCTTTTAAAGAATATCTATCAAGTTGTCATTAAAATATGTATAAAATAGACTTTACTCACTGTTTGGACTAAAGTCTTGCTTTCTAAAACCTTAGATAATTATGTTGAAATGGATAAAAAACATTGATGTTGCTGATCAAGCTCGACAATGTTTCTATGACAAAGCTGTTATTTCCGTTTTATCTGACAAGATCATTTATTTTTACGTTATTATTGCATCACATTCACTTACTGGTGACGAATCACAGTAATTTGTTTATTCTTGTACAGCAGTATCTCAAAATAAGTCATTGTTATCTCAGCACATGCTGTCAGAATGGAAGAAAAGTAGTTTGATGATTATGAGTAAACAAACTCTATATTATGCAGAAAACCTCTATATGTCATCTTTAATGATTGTCATATGAAACTAAAACATGTTTATTTATAGTTTTATTTGGATACCCATTAGCTGCAGAAACCTGCAGCTATGCTGTGTGTGCACCCTCCCCAGCTCATCATGTCTGCCTGTACTGAGGTGTTTTTTATCTCAGCGGTTATACAGTAACCAGTGAAAAGAAGCAGTAAAAGCATTATCAGCAAATTGGGATTCTGCTGAGCACAATGCTGGGAATGTTAGTGCATTTACTGCGGAATTTAAACGTTTTCTTTTTAATATGGTGGTTTTAATTCAGCATTTCAAAAACCTAATGAGAGCATGTATCATAAACTAAAAAAAAAAGAACTGAAAACAATAAAAACAACAAATGTGGGGAGAAAACTTTCTTTAAGTCCGTGTGGTGTTTGGTGTTTGTGGTGTTGTGGTTAACATTGCAGCCTCGCAGCAAGCAGGTTGCCGGTTTGATCCCCGGCTCAGGCGGTGGCCTATCTGTGTGGAGTTTGCATGTTCTCCCCTTGTTAGCGTGGGTTCTCTCCGGGTACTCCGGCTTCCTCCCACAGTCCAAAGACATGCACTGTGCGGATAGGCTGATTGGACGCTCTAAATTGCCCATAGGTATGAGTGTGAGTGTGTGTGGTTGTTTGTCTGTGTATGTTGGCCCTGTGATAGACTGGCGGCTTGTCCAGGGTGTACCCCGCCTCTCACCCTGTGTAGCTGGAATTGGCTCCAGCCCCCCCGCGATCCCATTCGGGAATAAGCGGTAGAAAATGGATGGATGTGTGTAGAATTGTGTGTGTGTGGGAGGGGGGGCCTTTCCGTGTAGATGATGCAGATGGACTTCGTGGAAAGTTTAACAATAACAAAAGATATTTTTAAACTACAGTACAATTTTAGGTGAAATAAACATAAAAATGAATGTTAATTAATTAATGTCTTCCCTGGGATGAAGATTAAAATTTTGTTCAATTCTGTTTGTGACAAAAAAGTGCAAGTGTAACTACTTTCCATCTTTTTTTTCTTTTTTTTTTGTCTTGTGGTATCAGTATCCAGACTACTGGTGGCCACTAGAGATGCAAGGATAACTTTCTTCAACCTGATTGCAACCCTCAGACGCAGTGGCAGTACAAGACTCACAATGCTGAGTAAAAATTGACAAAGCTTCTGATTTGGCTCAAAAAGTTTTTCCCATTTACTAATGATGTATTTTGAATCAATGTGCAACAACTGTTAAATTCACATTGTGAAGAATAACCGTAAATAAAAAAAAATTCAAAGTAAATTAAAATAAAATGACAACTTTTAAAAAGTTGTGTTTCCACCTAACACCAGTCCTCGCACAAGCACACCCACACACCACTTCTCACTTATAAGGTTGTTCTAAATTCAACTTTGCTCATAAAACGTAAAATTGTTCATTATAACATCACTGTAAATGATGCAGGAAGAAGACATTTATGTTATAAATAAATAAGAATAAAACTGGTGAATGACAATGAAAGGACTTAAGGGACTGCCTGAAGTCACCACAGCCTGTCACAGCTGCTGGACTCATGACTCAGACACACATAAACACATTACTCTGCCTCAGCATGCCACTGATAATAACCACAGGAATTGAGCTGACGGTCATACCGGACAGCCGGCGCATTGTTTGCAAGACAGTCAGCTCCATTTCCGGCTGCTGAGTGTGGACAACACCCACTATGTGGATGCAAACCTTTTCTCACACCCTTTGAGACCTTTAGGAAAATATGAATATAAATGTTATAAAAGTTACTTTAGAAGGATCTTTATGTAAAGAAATCATAAATATGATCAGATCAGAATGTTGGTGACACACATACAATAAACAGAACTTGTAAATTAAACTCGGTTCATATTTTTGTTTTAGATGCTGTTGAGACAAATTAGTATTGGATGCAGGAACAGTTGTCTTCATCTCTGCCATCGGACCTGCTGTCTGTGCTGGGTGTGTCTGCAACTAACATCATTTGTGCACATGAATTAGATTACTGTGTGGGCGTCTGCTGTCAGGCGCGCATGCATGAAAATGGAGGAACTAGGCCTCACTGAACTCTGAATCCAGATTACACATGCTATTTAACATAGGAAGTAACACTAATAGCTTTCCTTTTCTTCAACTTACCACAGATCACGCGCCATGTAGAAAAAAATGAACTTTGTTTCAGCCTTCTGCCTAATTATTATGACCTTCTGCATACTTTCCATTTATAAAGCAGATTAGAATAACATACAGTATTTGGTTTATGTTCAAGGGAAAGAAACAAATAACAAAAAAAGCATCAACTTAGTGTAAAATCTTTTACCAGTTTGTGTATAAACTCAGCTTTAATCTGACATTTCATAGGATTGTTCTATGAAAGACCTGGCTTTATATCTTCTATTAATGAATCATTTCTTCACTCATTCTGTGTGGACTTCTAAAAACAACTCGCACCTGTCTTTGAGAGATTGCACGACGCACTGCAACCTCTCGTTTATTTTAATACAGCCTTGTGACTGCGGTTTTAATTAGCAAGATATCATAGTGCTGTAGTAACCTGTTTAAAAGTTCTCATATAGGAAATGAGGAAACTTTCACATAGTTCTTTTTTATATCTTTTTTAGAGCAAATGATAAAGTACATTTATTTAAATGTACTGTAAAAATCTTTATTATAATGAACAGGTGCAGAAAAGGTCAATAAGTGGCAGCACTTGATAAAACAATTTCATCTCATTTACTGTTATTAAATAGCTTGGTGCATTATGCATCTCTATAAGAGAGGAAATATTGATATTACATGATTTCCTTTTTTAATTGAAAAAGTGGGGATGTCCACCTTGTGCTCTATCTTTGACACCCCCTTTATATGGAGCTTGATTTGCAGTTTGGATATGATACCAATACAAGAAACTTTGCAGATTGATTTTATGGCACACCAGCTTGAAGTTGTCCTAGGTCACATCCCCTATGCAGGTAAGTCAACCCAAAAAGGCAAAACCAGTGTAAATAACACATTTTATAAAAATTTGATATGGTTTAAGAAACATTCATAAGGGCTGTTGAGGTTTGAGATAGCATTGTTGTGAAGTATTAAACCATCCAAGTTTGAATCAAGCTTTATCATAATTAGCAAACCGGCTCCTCGCTCCATGTAACGCGCTGAATGAGTGCAACTCAGCTTTGAAGACAAAGTACTTTACAAAGTACTTTTTATTTGCAGGGCTGC
>JBAMHX010000007.1:5960409-5976719 GCA_037177515.1 Pseudomugil tenellus | reverse complement strand
AATCCAATATATGAGAAAGAGACAAAAACCAGAGCTTTAGATTATTTCAATTGACAATTCTTTGTTCAAGGAAAAAGCCAAAGGATACATAACTCTCGAGGGGAGGTGTTAGCTTTAGCAGCTAGGTCTCTAATACATCAAGATGTGAGCCTCCCTAGTTCAGCCAAGAAGACCCACTTACTTCTAAAAAACCTCCTTTTTATACTATAATAATCTTCTTGTGTCTATGTGTGTGTATGGTAATGCAAATTTATGTGAATGTGTATTTCTAAGAGGTGTGGTTCTTCTTCTTCTCTTCTCCTTTTGGTCAGAGGCTTCTCTTCATCCTGACCTGCTTCATTGGATATTCCTGTAAGAGAGTTCCCACCCTGGCTGACCTTATCTTCCTTTTAAGCACACACACCATCCGTAACAAAAACTTTCTATTTGTCCGTAAACTTCAAAGTTAAAATACATACTGATGAGCAGATACCCCCGACAAACAAACTCTCTTTACTGATGTTAGCAAATGGTTAAAACAAACAAAATCTTTTCTCCCTCCTTGATCTATGGTCCCTGTTGTCTTCCTGAAAGGAGATTAGCCAATTTAGTCTGTACACTAAGAGTAAAATCAAAAGTTCTAAAGTTCCAAACATACTTATTCCTTAAATGACTAAATATATACATGAGAACAAATGACTTATGTTAGTATAAAAAATATATATTAATTAGATTATATAAACTAGAAAAAGTAAACTAAGAAAAACTAAACTAATGTAATTATCATATGTAGAATACAAAAAGTAATAAACTACAATAAGTAATGATTATATCCTACGTATAAAAATATTTCCTACAATAGTTTTCCAATCAGGAGGTGAACCTTCATGTACATTGCTGAACGGCTCTTTGCAGAGATTATAGGGATGATTGTGGAGATTATAGGGATGATTAATCCCAACTAGAGAACACTTCTGGTAATATCTTCATCTTCCAGATGTTCAATAAAAAATATATAAAATAAGACGTTTCAGATATATTTTGCGAGTGTTTGATACCAAATCCATACCAGCTGTGTGTGTGTTTATGCCGGATTCATGCTTTACTCATATTTTAGTGTGTCTACATGCTTAGCTTGCGGTGTTTATCACTGGTTGCTTGGCGTCCAACATGGTGGTGTGAACAGTGCGGACCACGTGACTGCACGTCCTTTAGAGATTAAGACAAGTTGTATCGTCCAAAAGTTATGTGTGGTTCCACCATGCAAATGATTTTATTAACTAAAAGCAGAAGTAAGAAAAAGCTTGAATTCTTATAAACGATGCTTTCTGCTTTAGCCACTGGGACACTCTATTGCAGGTCGGACGCACTCAGCAACAAGTCTGCAGCAATGGCAGAAGTTATCTACGCTACAGTTGTTACCAAATCTAAAAGACCGAAAACAGAAGGTAAGACAGGGTTTCAGGAAATCCTCCAGCTAGAAGGAGTTAGTCTGATTGATTATACTCTGAATTGTCTTTATGTTCATTGCAAAACTAGAAAAATGTGATTTCAATTCTGTACTTTACTGTTACTTTTTACTTTACACAATTATGTCATTGCCAAACACATTTTTTTACACTTTGCAAGTGAAATATATTCAACCATGATACATTTTAAACTCGACAGCAAAGGAGGAGGAAGAGATTGTGTATGATGAAGTGAAGATTAACAGTGAATCAGCTGAAAAACAGACTGACAGACATGGTAAGTTGTAAAAACATCATGGTCTATATTTACTAATGGATGTACATAATGGTTTACTGTCTAATTGATCATGCATGCACATCTCACCTCACCTTTCTAAAATGTTAACGATTTTGAAAACTATCTCTCTTTTATTCTTTTTTTAATAAAATAAAAACATATTGATGAAAGAGTGCACTTTATAGACTGACACTGAAAGTCACATGCACATCTGTTTAGCATCAGCAGAAATCTTGGAAGACAAAGAAGCTAAAAAAGGACGCCACCATAAACAGCTGGCTTACTGCTTTGGGACTCTTTGTATCATTGCAATCCTTGGTGGAATCTTAACCTGCAGTAAGTATGAAAAATAATTATTGATCATAATCATTTCAAATTTGTATGAAATAATATTTGGGGAATTGTGTTTTTATTTTACAGTAGCTTTACTAAATAAGAATCAGTATAAAAGTGAAAAAGACAACTTGACCTCCCTCAATGAAAATCTGACTACACAAAATGAAAAGCTAAGCGTGACCATCAGAAATCTGACAGAGCAGCTGAGGAAAGTGAACCAATCCACATCTGTCTTAGAACATGAGAACACAAACCTGCAAGAAGAAAAAGAGAATTTTACAAAGAAAATCCAGAACCTGAAGGCAGAGAACGAACATCTAACAGGACAAATCCAACACATGGAGAAAGAGTGGATAAAGTCCAACACCAGTCGAGCTCAGTGGAGCATCAATGCCTACTGTCGACAAGAAGGAATCCGTATGTTCATGTATCAATGTATTCATGTTAAATTATTAATAACAATAATATTTTAACTCAGAAAAGACATTTCTTAACTGATTCTTGTTTTTCTTTTACAACAGGAACGTGTAAACCATGTGAGAAAGGCTGGATACACAGTCAGTCCAGCTGTTATGCAGCAAATAACCAACAGCCTGCTGGTCGGAGAAACTGGGAAGAAGCTCGTAAAGACTGCAGAGAAAAAGGTTCAGATCTGGTTGTTGTAACTGATGGAAGTGAAAAGGTAAGAAGAGAATTGTGACTTCACAATGTTTATAAATATAAAGTAAAGCAAGACCTAGTTATATCTGATAAATTCCTCTCTGTTTTCCTCAGGACACCATTAGTCGTAATTACAATTGGGGTAGTTCTGAAAGCGAAGGATACTGGATCGGTCTGAGAGCAGAAGATGGGAAATGGAAATGGGTTGATGGAAGTGATGTCACTAACATGTAAGAGACACAACTTTTCTATCACTTTGACTCATAAAATCATTTAGTTTTGATCTAACAATTTTTTTCTCCAGCACCTTGATGAAAGATCATCCTACTGATGGTCAATGTGTGATCTCTACAGAAAACCATGGATGGAAATCAGTGAGATGTGATGAGAAGCAGATGTGGATCTGTGAAAAAGGAGCTTTATCTGTTTAAACCTGCAGTCACATTTCATGTTAATGTAGATAAAATGACAGAATACAGTATATCTTAAAATAAAGTGATTTAATTGTCTTCTCATTTAATATGTAAAAGAATTGATCATTTAAGCTGTTTCTAAATGTTTGTGTCTCTGGTTGAACAATTTTTTTTGTTTATATTCAAATGACTTAATTGACATAATTAAAATTAATTATGGTACATTTATATTACAGATGCTTTCATATGTTTCTCATTAACATCTCTGACTTTTTGTGTCTTCTTTAATAAAGTTACAGTGATGTCATTTATCAGAAAATTGGTGAAGAAGCAACAGGTATGATCTGGTTGCTGTTTTGTTTTTATTTGCTAATGTTTGACCAGCAGAGAAGCTGTGTTATTTCCATCTAATCTTACAAGCATCTGCAAATGTAATATTTTATATAAAGCTTGTTCTCATTTCATCCTGCATCTCATATTAGACATCTGCATCGGAACAAATGTTTCTGTCTGTTGTAAATAATCAGCATGTTGTGTGGTGGCATTTTAATACACAATGAAATTACTATTGATAATTTGTTTTTCTCTTATAAACTGTGCAATGTCCACATAAAAGGTTCACTTATTTCTTATGAGGAAACGCTAGCCCTGGAGAAATTCTCATATATGTATCCTCATTTTTAATGGATACTCTCCATTTTGATCATTTTGTACTCTTCTAAATGTAAAATACAGTTTTGACTTGGCATCAGTTTATTTTCTCACCCAGCAAAGATTTTTCCACGACAGTTGTTACACTGTTGATGACATTTTCTTCTCATAATAAAAATATAACATATATTTTAATGAAGTCAGTAACAACAACATTACTCAGGATGCTGTAACATGGTGTTAAAATGCAGGAGGCGTCTTGTTACCTGTTGTTTGTCACTTTCATAGAGATTAGACTTGTCATAGTAGAATTTATCAACAAGTTTTTACATTAATTTTATCCTCGACAGATGTGATAGATGATGAACGTGTTCAGTTGTCACCAGAGGAATTCTGCTTAAGACACTGTGTTGTGGTTAAAATATTTGTAAAGCCACAGAACAAAAATAACATTTTGAGGTAATAGATCATGTAAGAAAATTTATGTCAAACAACGATTGAGAGTCTCTTTGTGCTTGTCAGTAAAGTAGTAGAACAAAGTGTAACCAAAAGTTTTGTGCAAAGAAAACATGTTTATTTTTTAAAATTTCATAATCACAAAAATTATTTAAAGAGAAATAAAATAATAAAGGTAGATCCTCTATAGTGCTATGAACACAAGCATCCACAGAGCTCCATACAGAGACAAGTATATTCTATACAAAGAGAAACTTCATGTTTGTCAGGTGATTTTTTTTTTTCTTTTGGTGCTGCTGACGACATGAAAAAAACAACTAAATTAAGATTTATTTCAGAAGAATAAAGAAAAGCATTGCCATTATATCAACATTGACATTATTTCAAAATAGTTTTTCTTATTTTAAATATAATACGTGTTTTATGTTAACTTTACATGGTTTCCTGAGTTTACAGGAGTCTCATAAGGCAAGTTTCCTCAGAAATATTTCTTCCTCCAAGTCATCACATACAGATACTTACCTGGACCACGCTGTGTTCAGAGCAGGTCTCTGAATTTATCTGCAAAATCTTAACATCATACCTATAACAGCAGTGAGAACCTTCCTCTCTCAACACTTTTCTTTAGTCTTCAAACATGAATTCTGATGAAGATAATTTCAGCAAAAACACAGATACATGTCAAAATATGAAATCCTTATTTTAAAATTTGCTTTCTATCAAGCATAAACGTAACAAACATCCAACTAGGAACTAACTTGAAATGGTAAAACTGACATTAAAGAGTTTTGCTTGAAATAAAGTCCAAAAAATGGAGTTGTGTAAAACTTTTTTGACTGTTTCTGACTGAAACTAAATAAAACATCAAACATTAAAGTTTTACTCATTGATTTACATAAAAATGATCGAGGACAAAAATAGGACAACGTTTTTGGTGTATGTGTATTGAGATGCTATTCTGGATTATTCTAATAAATTATATTTCAAAATATATGTAATTTCTTTAGCTGGGATTCAGGTGGTTTTCACAGAACATACAGAATTTACATCAAGTCAACATTTGTTGAGGCCTCGTCTTGTTTTTGTGCAGAAAAAGCATGTTACAATAAGAAGAATGTTGTTTTCTATGTGAGTGGAGCTTCAAATCTTCTGGTGTTGACTTCAAACTTCAAATCTTATATCCCACAAAATAGACAGACTGCAAAAAGATGCAGAAAAGTCCATTTTAATATATAAATCATATATTTTAATGGGACATTTTAATGTCTTTCCGTGACAGAAAAAAAAGTTTCTGACAGTTACAGACTGTTGATAGAAGGAGAGCAACAGCCTGAGAATATGCTAAACAAAGTAAAAAAGAAGAAATGTAAAAAATAAAAAGCGATGTTTTTGTGTGCTGGCTGAGTTTTTCCACGATGAGATGAAAAGTGATATTTAAATTAGGCAAAAACTGTGTCCTTATTGAGATTTTCTTATTCTAAGAAATGCTTTAAAAAAACTGGTTCTGCAGCACATTAAAGAAAACGTCTGATTATGGATTTTCAGCACTTTGTATAAAGAGTCAACAGATCCATGTTGTTCATACTGTTATAAACAATGAGGATGTTATTTATACTCTTCTGAACTCAGAGTGGGTTAATATTTGGTCTATTTTGGCATTTAATATTCAAATGATCACCAGCATTAATCAAAAGATTACAATGTGGATTAATAGAAAAAGCTATTGTTTATTTTATGATTATTTATTGCTGCACAATGTGAGTTACATGAGTAAAGATCAACATGTGTGTGTGCGTATTTTTCTGTATAAAAAAAGCATCTTTCTGACAGGTTGCATACTAATAACAGAAGGAGAAGAGCAACAACCTTAGACCATGATAAATATCATAGATGTGAAATAGGAAATCTGAAAATAACATGTCAAGTTTCTGAGCGCAGGCGGATTTTTTTCAAGATGACATGGAAGATGAGGACCAAATGAAAAGCAAACTTTCATCTCATTAAAGTCATCGCAGAAGCTATTAGTTTTGTTTTGTTCTTTTTGTGGAGGGGTTATACCAACAACTTATGCTCACATTGATCAATATACGTGACCAGAGTAGAATTAGGCTGGAGAAGACATGAAATACACAATGACCTTTGTTTGAACGAGGAAGTGGAGACTTAAACAGAAACATTTTTGGGGGCAGTGTCATGGTTTGTTTTCTGTTTTGTTCTGTTAATCAGTTTCATCTGGTTTTGGTTCGTTAAGTTCATCTATTCCACCTGTGTCTAGTTTAGTTTGCTCTGTATTTCTACTACCTAATTTACGTTCATGGTGCAGTTCATCAGTTGTCGGTAGTTATCTCTAGTTTGCACTTGGTTTCTGTTAAAACTGGATCACTCCTGCATCTCATCTGCTTCTGCCTGTTACCTGTGTTTGGGTCTTCCTACCTCCATACCACCCTGTTTGACACAGACAGCAGATCCAACCACCACAACACTATGTAGACTTAAAAAAGAACCACAGAAAAGTTTTTTTTTTTTTTAAGTAGTCTATTCTATTTATGTTTGACCTCTGTTACCTCTGACCCTTCCCAATTTCCATATTTTTTAAAAAGAGTTTCAAATGATCCCAATGCACTGTCCTTCATATGAGTTTCAATTGGTGTCACTAAAAGAAAAAAGTCTGTTTGAGAAAAACAAACGACAAAAAAGCAAAGTGTCGGGAGGGGGATGTTACATTCACAAAGCAGAAGTAAAAGCAAGACATGATTTTAACACCTTTAAACTGATGCTTTGCACACATTTACATTTCCTCTTCAGTCTTCATGTAGGGTGGACTCTGATGAGCTCAGAGACTGAATGTCCCTTCTAGAGACCCCAACATGTCCGTACCTGGAGGTAAGACACTTTATAAGGCATAACTTCACGATGTTCATGTGTTGTTGTGCAGAACTACACCAGGGCAGGACTGAGACACAAAGTTTGACTGGAATTCATACACTCACTAAGGCTTCCCTAGCGCATTCCCTTCATGCCTGCATTCAAACGCGCTCAACATCCACACACATGTAAACTAAGAAATCACCAGAGTTAATTATTTTAAACCATCGTTAACATAAAAATAACCACATGTCTTTGGTATTTATTTAAATTTGGTAACACTTTTCATTAACTACACACTATAAAGCATTGGTTAAGCGTTAATAAGTACTGGATAAGTCATTTATATATATTACTTAGTATGTAGTTTATAAGTACATTTGCACATGTTTTACTCATCATTTATAGGATAATTGATTATTAGTTAATAAACCCTGGAATCATAATTTATAGACAACATTTCTGACATTAATACTCATTAGTAGATGTTATAAAAACATTTATATAGGTTTTACTCTTCATTAAAAATGTAATATATAATGTGTGAATTGTTGTATTGTCAAACTGTTCAAAATGGATTTAGATTTTTAATTTGTGATATTGCATCATTTATAAACCAGTTATAACTTTATTAGTGGTTACAGTGCTTATGTGCTTATGATTTTATTTTATTTATAAATATGTAACAGTCTATGTCAACTTGGAAAAATACCAAAAATCAAGAAAGCTGCAGATGATAAAATTTTCAAATAGAAAATGTTTTCGTGTCTCTAGCAGTGGTTATTTCAGCAAATTCTGAAAAAAAGGTGATTTTAGAAAAAGAGCAACTCAAATCAGAGATAAATCAAATAAGATGGACCAACCACAAACCAATTTCAGAAAATAAAAACCTGAAGATGAAAATCAGTGACCTGAAAGAGCAGCTGAAGAAACTGAACCAATGCACATCTATCTTGAGAACATGAGAACACAAACTTGAAGGCAGAAAAAGAGGAATTTAAACTGAAAATCCAGGATCTGGAAACAGAGAAGAAAAGTCCAACAGGACAAATCCATTAGATGAAGACAAGAGTGGATACCGTTAAACTGTCGACAAAAAGAATACCGTATGTTGCTGGGTACACAGTCAGTCCAGCTGTCAATAATTGACCATCCGCCTCTGTTTGATATGAAGGATGGAAATCTGTGAGATGTGATGTGAAGCAGCAGTGGATTTGTGAAAAAGCAGCTTTATCTGTTTAAACCTTCATCTTAATGAAGATAAAATGTCAGTGTGCGATATATCTTTAATACCTTGTGACTTGTGCTTCTGTTGTTAAATTAGAATAAATGTTTATCATTTTATTTACATCTTAAGCTGGTAGTGTATGTTTTTGTCTGTAAACAAACAAAACATTTTGTTTTAATGCAATTAAATATGTATCAAATTTGCAACTACCAACATTTACATTCATGTTTAAAAATTAATTTGAAAATACACTGATGATCTTGCAGATACACTCAACTGTTTCCCTTAATAGCTTTGAGTTTGTTTATTCACTTTGTTAAAAATGCAATGACATCAAGCAAACTGATAAACTGACTCTAAAAAATCATTGAAGGATGAAATATCACGTCTTATAAATTCCCCATTGAGGCTATTTCTTATATTGGAAAATGCATGTTTAGTATGCTGTAATTAATGAGAAAAGTTCCTACATTATTGCTGAAGAATGTTCATATATGTAAGTCATTTGAAATTATAATTGGAATATGTTTTTAAAATTGATTTTGGATTCTGTTGCGTGTTTAATAAATATGAAAGATGTAATAAAAAACATTTTACATGTAGACATTGTCAATTAGGAAGAATACATAAAAATGTTTTTGAGAAGGAGAAAAGGTAAAAAAGATTAATGCTTATTATTAAATTGTCTGACAACTTGGAAATACAGTCTATCCAACACTATAAACTCTGCACTACTATTCTATTATTGTATCTTATCTTTGTGATTTTGTATAAAATGTACTTAGTAAAACTTAAAATAAAGAATATTGTACAAATGGTATTTTCTCCGAATGCGATTGAACACAACAACGTAGACCTGTGTTCTCTACTGCGACTGCGCGAATTGCGTTTCCCGGAAATCACTTGGTTGTTTTGATGTCGGCTAGTAGTGTAGTCATCTCGTCAAACGTGAAAGAAAACTTGCAACAAATTATTTTTGAGTTTGGAATTAAGGACACTCGTCAAATTTACTGACACTATGCTCTGCCCAAGATGATAAATGAAGTCTGTAGCGAGTGAAAGATAAACATTTTGAGTAATTTAGTTAATTACGATACATTGCTGCTAGCTAGCGTGTCGGAGCTTGTCAATCTGTCAACAAGTTTTGTTCGGCATGGACTGCACTGCGCTGGAACTAGATGCTGTCAAATTTGCTAAAACGGCTGTAACCTATGACCAAAATTCCAAATATAATGAGGCGGTTTTTTATTACAAGGTAAGTAGCTATTCCTGGTATTTTAGTAGGTCTGACTGGTAGAAACCTGTCAAAGTTAGCATGTAGCTTCTCTCACAGTAAATTTAAAAGTCTAGTTTTACCTTTGTATAATAATAATACATTATTTTTGTCTGAGATACAGTTGGGACAAGTCTAGATTAACCGAGTATCAAATCATTATTATATTTTATTTTGACTAAGTAATAGGCAAAAGCTACAATTAGCTTTTGACGCTTTTGATTAGCTTTTCTTTTCATCAATGTTGTCGCAGGAGGCAGCCCAGGCTCTGATATATGCTGGCATGGCAGGGTCCAAACTCGAAGGAATCCAGGACAAGGTGAATGAATACTTGGATCGTGTTCAGGCTCTCCACAACGCAGGTAAGCTTACCTCACGACAGCTTCTCCATGATACATTACAGTTGTGCTGAATATCAGGAGATGTACTCAGAATTTTCAGTGCTTGCACTCTTGTTTTCCCACTAGATCACAAAAGTCGATCTTTTCAGATCTATGTGAAAATAGATGTCAGGTTTAATTCAGCAATGCGTTTTCCTCTTAAAAAGAATGGTTTCATAACTTTAACCCATTTATTTGGTAAAATGATGAATCCCAAGTCTGACAATCACTCATTTCTCCAAGATTATCACGTCTGCTTTTGATTTGGATGAATTAAGCTCTGTAACATGTTGTTGCCATGGCCAGCCTTGTGTCTGAATGCCTCTTACTTTCTCAGTAATGTGAAGTGCCTTTCCTTGTGCTTCAGCTGATGTTTATATAGGTCGGTGTAAAGTCTTAAAAAACCTAAGTGCTAGTCATTCGGAAAAATATTACTAACAGGGCTTTTGTGGCATATTCTTTCAGCTTACTGCATGACTACTTTTTCCTATAACTCTCGACATACTGGGGGTGTATTCAAATGTGTGACCACAGGCCACTAAAAAAGTATGTCCTGGAACAACCAGTGGGTGTTTTTTGTTTGTTAGTTTGTTTGTTTTTGGTGCTGTATACTGTTTTGCACGTTAATGCTGTATTTCTTAAAAATTAGGAGGAATTTTAATTTTTACTGTTTATTTATTTCCCTTATCAAAAGGAAAAAAATGTTCTAATTATCTGTCAAATGTCCCAGTAGTGAGTTAGTGCAACCTCAGTAAAGTGTTTTGGCTTTCTTCACTGTGGAAATCATTTCAGTCAGAAAGTCCTTGTGTGAACTTATTTATTTGAAAACTTGACATTTTTTGTGGAAGTATTTGTCACCTTGAGTGAGAATCTGAATTTTGTGGTCTTTGATCAAATAAAGACACTTTGTCTCAAGTTAAATACTTAAAATAATCCAGTGTAATTATCTAACCTGTAACATTGATGTAAAGCACACCATGTCTCACACAGGTGTGGATATGAATGAATGCTGGTGGTGGTCACAGAGGCTGTCGGCGCAGATTGATGTGTTTCTGTCTCCCCTAGAACCTACATGTAGTTTATTACTGTCAAGTATGAACATGGAACGAATAAATAATGAATTCATTTTAAAATGCTTTGAGTGCCATCAGTAGAAAAACATTATTTTTCATTTTGATTAACCATCCTTCCTTTTACTTATGACCCCTAGTCCAAGCACAGAAAAGTGATCCGCTCAAGTCCCGGCAGCAAGTGGATCTGGAGCGTGCCCACTTCCTGGTTACACAGGCTTTTGAAGAAGATGAGAAGGGGAATGATGATGAAGCTATTGAATTGTACACTCAGGCTGTGGAGCTGTGCATTAAGACAGTAAGTCTCTCACCTCATCTGTTTTTGTTTTTTTTTTTCATTCCTCTTTCCGTCAAAGTGAGTCTTCCTCTTAATTTTTGACAACAGTCAAATGAGACATCAGACCCACCACTTCAAACCAAGCTGAAGCAGCTGGCACGTCAAGCTTTGGATAGGTAAATATAAAAGTGTTGCCTATGTTTTCTTTAGTAGCTGCTCTCTGTGCTCTGCCAGCTCCAAAGCTTGCTTTGATGTCTGGCATAGCTACATTATTATTGTTTTATTTATACATTTTCTGTTACAAATATGCCTAAAATAATGAAACTTTATCTTTCAGAGCTGAAGGTCTTAAAGAATCCCAGTCCAAAGCAACTTCACCCCAGACTCAGGATAGAATAGGGCCCTCTGGGACTAAGCCCCCCGGTAGTGCCAGTTCTGGGGGACCAGTCCGTCAGTTTTTCCCCCTCGGGACAGACTTCAGCCTCAGCGACCGTCCACAGCCTCAACCTGTCAGAGCAGTCCAGTCTTGTGAGCCCCAAGGTCAGCGCTACACATCGGAGGAGATTGAGGTGCTCAGGTGAGACGGCATCACCAAAGCTTTTGCTGAGTCATGCATCTATAGAAAAACTCATATCCACCACTTTATTGGCGGACCCCTTCCCATTATCCATTGCGTAAAATTACGTGGAAGTCGGTTTCCCCCCTTCCGTCTACGTTAGCAATAATGATTAAGTAGTACAGTTTTAAAACGTAATACTACTTCAGAAAAATCTTAAAAATAACTTTTTCATTATTTAAACAATGGTTAAATCTCAAATATTTATAAATGGCTCGCATTATTTATCAAAAGAAGACAGAACAGAGAGAGTGCCCCATATGTATACTCTAACACAATGAATGGGTAGATGACAGAGTTCAGGGCGCAGGTTGTTTGGTTCCGATCACTGCAATCAGAATTATTTTGGGTTGCTCGTTGCTGCTGCGTTCCAGCTTCCTTTTCTGGTCTCTGAAATCTTTTTAAACTTCATTTGTTGATCAGCTGGTCTATGAGACAGCTAGCTCCTGCTGCTGCTCCGATTGGATCTCTGCTTCCTGGCAGAGATCCAAAGTAAACACGGAGCCTGCTTGTAGACTTTCTGCAGGTTTTTATAGTCCGTTTAATCATTTTTAGTAAGCTGTTGGTTTGTGTTCATTTACTTCACTTGTTTTTTCGCAGCGGCCATACTTCTCTCTTTTCAGTTCTCATGTTATCCTCTCCTACGCCCACTTTGCCAAAGTCACACAACAACAACACATTAGACTTTTCGCCCTATTGTTGTGAAAATATGGTACGAAATAAAAGATATAATTCTGGATCTGGATGCAGCTCTGTTGGTTTATGATCAATGAAATAATAAGAACAGAAGAAGACCCTCTTGGGTGGGTGTTTTAACTTCAGTATTGCGAGCCATTGTCGGGAAATTGCCTCATCTCTCTGCATCATCTTGGGGGTCACTGTATGGTCGTAAAATGGTGATTTATTGATTGATTTCAATCAAGTAAAATAAGATAAAAAACAATATTTTGTACATTAGTGCACACTATTCACAACAAAGTAAACAATAAAACAAGAAAGAAAAGAACAATCAAATACTTAAGTAACAGGGTATGCCCTTTTAGCATATCATGTACATGCGCAGTTGCTATGCACATATGCATACATATACACTACAAAAACTGGCTTTAAAAAACAAGAAAAAAAAAAACTACCAAAATTAGGTTAATTTTCCTTGAAATAAGATAAAATTTCTTGTTCTGTTGGCAGATAATTTATCTTATTTCAAGGAACATTAACCTGTCAAGAATTCCTAAAACAATTTTTAAAAAAAATGATAAAAAACCTACTACGTAAGAATAACTATCTTACGTTTAAAAAAATAAGCATATGCATCCTTGATTTGAGATGTTTAATCTTACTTAGATTTTACTTTTTGCAGTGTACATATAGTCCATGTGCTCCATTCATAAAATCTTCTGCGAGTAAAAGTTTCTGCGAGTTTGTATATATCCATCAACAGCACATGTCATCCCCGAAGACAGTTGTGTGAATATATCAAATCAAATTGCATTTCTACAATAGATTGTAATGCATGGTATTTAGCGAAGACCGGAATGGAAAAACCGACCTTCCGGGGGACCAGGTGTCATGGCGACGTCCAGTGTTTTTCCCGGAAAGTGGTGGATATGTTGTAGCTGATTCTCTCAAAGTTATAAGCTAAAAAGGTGTGTGTCATGAATTTAACACTTTAAAGTTCAACCTGAGAACTGGGCAGAAAATCAGAATGTTTGAAACCTGAACTCTTTATTTGGCCCTGTAACAAAATCTGAAAAAAAAATACAATTTATTTTTTGGAATTTTAATCATTTATTACCATGTGATAGATCTAAATTATTGTTGTATAATCTTGGGCTTTCTGGTGTTCTCAAGCAGCCAGGAGACCAGGATCACAACAGCATTTTGAATAAAGTTTCTACCATAAAGTGATGCAAAATGTCTCTGAAACTGTATGTATCAAATATGATACGTTTGGCTTTATAAGGTTAATAAACTGTGTCATAAGTTATTTCACTCCTACAGGAAAAAAAATAAATGCCTCTTTGGGAGGATTTCAGTCAACTGTAGGAGTTTAAAAGATGTCTGAAAAATGTCAAAGCTTTAAGATTCTGCTGAATTTGTTCTCAATTTTTAGAAGTACATCTACAATCAATGGCATAGCCTACGTGCCCTTTATGAGTGTGGACCTTAAGGAGCGCTTTGCCTTTCCCGTCCCGTTCTCGTGAGTTTATTTATTTTCTTCTGAGCACATTCTGTTATTGTTATTAGGATATTTGTTGTGTCTGTAACCATCAACATGGTATTATTTGTAAAAAAAAAAAGAACCTTCCAGACATCTCTGTTGTTTTGAAATAAATTATATGATTGTGGTGTGTTCAAGTGCTGCTGGAAATGATAGGACTATATATCAGATGAATAAATGATGCTGTTTGAATAGTTTCCCTCTTCTCCATTTACAGTGTGCTACTAGTTGTGTTTTTGTATAAACCCCCGTGTTAAATTATTATTATTTCTTTATTCTTTTCAATAGGGACAAAATGGGGAAACTGGCATTATCACCAAAACAGAAAGCCATCTTCTCCCGCTGGGTCCGACCAGACGAGATCTGCAATAACCCCACCATGATCATGTCTGTGTCCAGCTTCAGCATCAAACAGGTCAGTTTACTAGATGGGTACAACTTCTCAACCTTTTATTTCAGTTCTGTGCATCAGGGGTACATGTTGCATTTTACATGATTTTTGTTGGAATATAAAGCTCTTTCGTGATTTATTTAAACTTAAATTAGAAGTAGCACAAAGCTCTGTAAAGTGTTTTTGTCCTGGATGTGCAAGAGCTTTTATTCTTAGTTTTACGTGTATTAGCTAAATGAATCCAGATGGTGGCGCAGCATCATCACTCGTATGCATTGTTATGGTAGGATTTCAGTGATGCATGTTAAGAGCAGAGGTAGATCTCACTAAATTTGCTTGACAAGTTTTCATTCCTAAAATATTGTTAATATAATTTATGTGCCAAACCATTAATACTCATTTAAATTTTCTGTCTGTAATCTAGACGGTGGTCTCTGATTGTTCATTTGTGGCATCTCTAGCCATCAGTGCAGCCTATGAGAGGCGCTACAACAAGAAGCTCATCACCAGGTTCATATCTGTCTCCTGCATTACCTCGGGTTGTTTTTTCAGAAGGCTCAGACATGAATGTGGCACAGAAATTCACTTCAAGTATTTAGTCCATCTTTGTGTTTTATATTTAACTTTTTTGCACCAAAAAAAATAAATTTCTCAGTCAGTGTAAAAGCTGTGACTTTGATTCTTCGACTTCTAATGTATTACTTACCATTAAGTATAATTCCCAAAAAATCCAATCCCAAGACATTTTTATTGATTGTGTTGCAGCATAATCTACCCTCAGAACAGACGAGGAGAGCCTGAGTATAACCCTTGTGGGAAATACATGGTCAAACTTCACATCAATGGAGTGCCCAGAAAGGTATATTTAACTTTTCATCTCTACTGATGAAACATGGTGCTAATGGCAGCACAAGAAGAAAAACATCCAGCCGAAAATGGTACAGTTATGACTCTACACACATTTCAAAGACATTTCAGAGTATAAGCAGATATTACCATTTGTGTTACAGAAAAATGATCTCAGTACCCATCAAAATAATGGGATTTTAATTGTAAAATTATAGTTAAATAAGAGTACTTGGTTTATCAAATGAAAAAACTTTAATGGAGATCTGTTGAATTTTTAAAATAATTAAAATATTAAATTCTCACATATAGTAAATCTGAATTTATTTCAAATTCATTACTGCTATTTCTTTTAAACACATATCTCTTCCAGGTGATTATAGATGATTACCTGCCTGTTGATCGTAATGGGGAGCTGCTGTGTTCCTACTCCAGCAACAGAAATGAGCTGTGGGTCTCCCTGATAGAGAAAGCCTACATGAAGGTGATGGGCGGCTACGACTTCCCTGGGTCCAACTCGGTGAGTCTTAAAAATGTAGAACTTAGTTCTTATACAGTATATTTCACATGCATACACTACCAGTTCATACTTTCATTTTAATAAGCAGTTGAAAGGTTTTTGACTGGTAGTGTATAGATATATGTAAAATCAGTCAGAAACATTTTATTGCCATTGTCAATAAACACAATTTACAAACTAAAAACTTGCTGTGGTGATTATGTGCAACAGCAACACACTGAGTAATAATAAAGTAAAAAATAGTTTCCAATAGCTTATATATATATATATATATATATCAGTGGCGGGCCGTGCATATCACACCTAAGCCTTCAGTGTCGTGTCACTTAGCCCAGCCTACATTTATTATACACCTCATTATACAGTAACATTAATATGACAC
>JBAMHX010000007.1:5935357-5949990 GCA_037177515.1 Pseudomugil tenellus | reverse complement strand
CGAGAGAAAGAGATAGAAACTAAAACAGAGAGAGAGAGACAGAGATAGAGAGAGAGAGAGAGAGAGAGAGAGAGAGATAAATAAATCTGTATTACTGCTTTCAAATATACTTTGTATTTTACACTAATTAACTAATTTTGGATTATTTATATGATATTTGGAATCTAAGAAGTCCAATTTTGATTAAACTCCAGGAAAACAAATCCTGAATGATCATAACATGAAAACACTTAAACGTTTGATTTAATCAAATAGGAAAAAACAACCCTGAGCTAAAGTACGTGCATTTACTCACGCATGTGAAGGGATCTCGGATCCAGACGGAACAGCTGTCTAGCCATACGAAAATCCATGATAGATGAGTCCAACTAAAGAAAACAACCTTTTTGCTTGGAAGCATAAATACAGGACTATGGAGCAGTGGAAGATCATGTGATCTGATAAGCCGGGTACATGACAGTAGATGAGCTGATGTTGCCACCATGTCTATGCCTACTGTACCAGCCTGTGGGGCCATTCTATGACCTGGAGTTGCTGCTGTTGGTCAAGTTGGTCAAACATTGGCTGTTTCACAAGCATTACGTCTCCAAATTAGGTCAGCTGACTACCTGATACTAAATGAGCAAGTTATACAATCTTTTCTGGTGGCATGGCCATATTCCAAGGCAAGGGTGATTCAGGAAACATTAGGAATCATTTTCACATGGATTTGCCACCAGCGTCCAGATCTGAACCTGATCTTTGGGATGCTGGAGGAAGATCATAGTTAACGAAACACTGGACGGAATAAAATAAAGTGATATTGCAGAGGCTTATCTAAACATTGCTTCTGTAATCAAATCGAATTTAAAAAAAAAAAAACAGTACTGTAAAACCGTATTCGTCTTGGCTGGGTAGTGTATATTTCATGTAGAAGTATGTAAAGCTGAAAAATACATACTTTAAAATTATTACCTACATTGTAAATGTCAAACCAAAAACCATTTTTTTAGCTTTTAGTAGCTTATCTATTTAACTTTCAGTGTTAACCTGATTGAAATGTTACCGAAAGATCTCAAACTCAAATATCAAAGTGGAAAAAAATCATGGAGCTAAATGTTTAATTAAACTTTACTAAATTGTTAATTAACAGTTTCTCTTTTTGACATTTGAACATCACATACATATCAGAAAATACAACATGATAATATTAAATAGAGGACTAAGAGCAGACTGCTATAGGCCATTTATTGTCCTCCATGGCACAAATTTAGATCTTCAGTATGTTGAACAGAGCTGAACATCATCTCTACTGTTTAGCATGCGATGTGCTGTTTAACAGGAAGAACCTTTAACTGTGGATAATCAGTTTCACTAGCCAACATGGCAGATTGACGTAGAGGTCGTAAGCAGGCAGCTAATCTACGTTACCTTCTGAGGTTTTAGTGGAGAGATCTTTTTTTTCCTAATCTTTAAACAAATCTGAGCAGTTCTATTTATTTCTCAGCCATGAGAGTCCAAAGGTGCAGTGTCCTTTATAAGGGAGGAGTCACATCGCTGCCAGGATGTGCAGGAAACACAGCATTCAAACTTTTTTTTTTTTTTTGAGCATGGAGTTTAAAATGGAGTGCAGTAGTGGCAGGTAGCTTATAAACAGCTCAGTTTTTGGTTCAGACTGAGTCCAGAAGAGTTACAGTCCCAATGATAAACCGTCTTTGTTTCTCAGACTCCTTTTACCAGGACCACGGTCTGCCTTGACTCCATCTTTTTGGTAGGGCTTTCTGTGGTTTTGGCGCCGCTTCGTGGGCGTCGCAGGTTCAGAAAGCTGAAGCGTGCTTCGAGGCTGAAGCTCTTCTTGGTGCTGGGAGCGGCGCTGTTGCCGTTTCCAGTTTGAGCGTTGTCTAGTTCCGCTTCTGCACCTTCAGCTCGGTCACCTGCAGAATAAGAGGTGTGTTTGTTGAGTTTACATGTGCGTGTTTAAGGCAAGGCGGGTTCATTTGTGTAGTACACTTCTTGTATAATCCAAAGTGCTTCACATGAAAACATTAAAAGCAATTGATACCAGTAAAAGCAACTGGTAGATCAAAAGGCATTCCCCAACTTAAAAAAGTGTTGCAGAATAAAATAAGAAAAAAATAGATTTAAAAACAAAAACTTAACTTAGAATGGAAATATTCGCCACATTGAGACTACATTTGCTCAAAGGCAAGGCAAATTTATCTGAATAGCACAATTCAAGACGGGGTGATTTAAAGTGCTTAAAGTACTTATTTTAAATTAAAGCAAGAAAAAAGTAAAAGAAAATGACAATTAAAAATGATTAAAATCATATAGATAAAAAGAGAACAATTAAAAATGTTTAAAATCATATAGATAAAAAGAGAACAATTAAAAATGATAAAAAATTATTAAAATTATGATTCATTTAGGATTACAAAAACATAAAAACTTAAGGTAATAAAAAAAATAACTGAAATACAGCTGAGAACAGGAGGGTCTTTAATCTGGAGTGTTTCAGCCAATCTGAGGCTTTCTGGGAGTTTGTTCCAGACATGTGGAACATAGAAGCTGAATTCAGCTTCTGTGTCTCGTTCTGACTCTGGGAACTGGTAAAAGACCAAATCCAGATGACCTGAGTGGTCTGGTAGGTTCATACTGGGCCAAGAGCTCTCTGATGTATTGTGGACCTAAACCATTCAGAGCTTTATAAACCACTTTAAAGTCTCTGACGGACAGGCAGATCTCAGAACCGGACTGATGTGTCCACTTTCTTGGTCTTAGGACATGTGAGACAAATTAGACATGATCATAATTTCCCAGCTTTGATCCAGCTGTTTCAAATAAACAAGGTTTTCATTCCTGTGATGTAACAGGAGTTATAACTGTTCAATATCACTGTTCAAGTTAATAGATTATAATATTCAGAACCTAATTATCCATCAATAGTAAATAAAAAAGTATATTTTGGGGATTTAATAAACACTATGACAAAAACAAGAAAACTAAGACTGTGCTCAAGAGCATCTGTGAAGCCAATGAATAGAATTATTTTTATCTTAAAAGGGTCATTATTAAAATTTACAGTTCAAGCAAACTACATTTTGAAAATACATCATTCTAATCTGCAAGCCTCCCAATGCACGCAATGCTTGTAACCAAAGGGAACCATATTTTGATGTAATATATTAGCTAATGTAGCCAGCGAGCAAAGATCTGGCTCTTGTTCTGTTGCTCGAAGCCTGCAAACGGGCACGTGGAGAGCGGTTGAGGGGGAAGGACAAATGGCAGTAAAGTTTGATTGACATATCACCATCCAATCGTTTAGAACGGGTCTGTTAAAAGGATTGGATGGTGCTTTTTCAGTCCCATATATTCACCAATAGATGAATAGATGTCACTAACTGGCTACAACAGGAGTGTGAAGGGGATTTTCAGCAGAAAAAGTAGTAAAAACAAAATACTGAAAAAAATCTTTCAGTAATTGTGACTTTAAGTAATTAAAAATTATTTTCGGGTCTTGGACACTAAATGAAACAAAGGAGGCTCCAAAATGATATTGGTGAAAACATTTAATGCCAAAAATCCCCAAAATATTCAATCCTTTTTCCATTTAAGAAGAAAAGTTACTTATTAGCAGATTTTTTTTTGCCAAAATATGCTTTTGTTGGCTTTTAGTTTTTCTTCTAACATGCCAAACATAATAACCAAATATAATATATTGATACTGAATTACTAATATATTTAATATTCATAATTAAAATCATCAAGCATGATTATTAAATGCATTTTTGTAGATATACTGGTACTCATTAAACCAATGACATGGTCTCCAAGAAGAATGAGGGGAAACATCAAAACAGCCCTGACAGCGATTACAAACTGCTCAGAGAAACGGTGACACAGCTCTGAGTTCTTATTAAAACTGACTGAATGGCTGTGAAATATCTCCTCTTTGAAGGTGAAGTAGCGGAGGCAGCTCTTCTCTGCACGTGAAGCGCTCGGCACGCTGTCACTTTGACAAATATTCCACTTAAGTGGGGCAGGTGTGAGCCATGCAGGTAGCAGGAGATTGAGCCGCTTACCCAAAATAGACTCTAAAATATCATCCATCTCACTGGAAGTGTTGCTATTTCCACTGTGCAACAGCACGTGGTGCGTGCATGCAGACTTATTTTAAGCTGTTGCAGCTTCGTTGGCATTTTTCTTTCCACCAATTTGAAAGAAATCCACCAATATATGTGGTTTTGTAGTATCATAAAGTATAAATGAGCAAGGCTGTGAAAGTGGGCCATATAAATCTGCAAAACACTGCACTGCCCATCTTCACTGCATGTCCATTACAACTGTTTCCAGCTGTTGCAACATGCAATGTTAAAATACTGTTTTTTCTTTTTTTCTCTTTAAGCTCAGTGAAATTTTTTAATCTACTGCAAAGATCAGAAAAAACATCTTTTCCTTATGTCGTTATTTAAAAGAAATTCTTTTCATCTCACTCCTTTCCTCTTTTCTGTCATTTTAAGAATTTTGAGTACAACAAGATCCCTCTAGGTCTCATCAAGGATATGCTTTATATTATTGACACACTTTAATGGGGGGTACAACGATTTAACAGTTTAAATGATCTAACACCCACCTCTTTCCAGGTCACATTCAGGCGACGATGCCCCACTGCATTCGCTGCGAGGTCCGAGCAACGGCGAGATGAGGCCGAAGTCCGAGAGTGACACGGTGCTGGGAAGGTCCAAACTGCAGGGCCTGGACATAAAAGCCGGGGAGGATGCAGAGGAGGAAGAGGAGGGTGTGGGAGATGGAGACTCGGAGGAGGACATGCCAGAAGAGGAGGATGAAGAGGAGCTGGCAAAGGGGCACGGGGACAGCAGCTCCTGAGGGCTACTGGGAGATGAACTGAGGCTACTGGTGGAGTGAGTCTCAGAGTCCTCCTCAGACATGATGCTGCCGCCGCCACACGGCTCATCATCAAAACATACCGACGCCACTGCAGGTGAGGAGAGGACGAAAAAAGAAGAAAATAAATGAGATGAAAGGCATGAGAGAGGATTATGAGAGGATAAAGTGATGAGAGAGAGAGAAATTAGACCAATAAATTCCAGGCACATAAAAAAGGAAAGAAAAAATTAAAGAAAAGAAAGAATTTTCAATGAAGCAGGAAGAAGCATGATGAATACAGGATTAAAAGATCTGATCAAGGGAAGACATACAGGCTGCTCAGAGGACTTTGAACTTTCACATCACATCTAGATGAGATGCCTGATTTTCTCTGCTTACATCAAAGCACGTGAATATTCCGTCAACGTCCGGGGTTATTTTGAGCCGCACGTTTCCTCTTAATTTATAATCACTGCTTAAACTGGACTGCTGTTACCATGGTAACACCATCCAAGACATTTATAGGCCAAGCTAATGGGATGCGAGAGGCTGGTTTATACTGTGTGGGCCGGTTTTCCTGCAGCTGTACATTCATACAGACATTCCTCAGAACAATATGTTGGCAAGTAAAGAGCAACAATAGAAGTTGATGTCGAATTAGTTTTAAAGTTTGGTTTCAACAATCTCGTTCTTGTGATGGTTAATTTTTAGGTTTATAGTCCAAGAAATGTATTCTGTGTGTCTGACTGAAATTCTGAAAAAACATGTAATACTGGACCTCAAAGATCACAGCAAAGATTCGGTTCAGCAGACTCATGAGCTACAAGTCCTCGAGCATGTGCGGTGACGTAAACAGCTGGTTTCCACTCCACACAATCCAGTGGTCTCCAGGACAGAAGAATACATTTTATCTCATCATCTGTGATTTGTCCAAATGATACTTTGCTGTCCTTGTTAAAATGGTGAAATGATAACAGAGCTCCAAGTAAATCTCAAAAGAGCTCACTGTGACGTTTAGAGCCACCAGATGAGGAGGTATGTAAGCAGCAGATCTTCAACAAGGAGAAGGTTTGACCTTCACTCATTTAGTGGATTGAAGAGCTTTTCAGAGTCATTCTGAAGACCCTAAAGGCTGAGAGCCTGAAAGAGAAACAAGAACTCACTGGATATTCCATCGGACTCCATCTTAAAGCTGGAGATGTCATCCCCAGAAACGCTGTCCCCCTCGGCCCCAACTCCGGACCCCCTGGGGCCCATTACAGAGTTCCGGCGGCGCTCATGGATCTCATCAGAAATCATCTCCAGGTTCCTGAGGGCCGTTTTGTAATCGCCTTTGGCCTGAGACAGCTTGGCCTGCCGCTCATCCACGTTCTTCTTTAGGTTCTGCAGGAGGGATGAAGAAGAAAAGGTGCGTTATCACAGAGGATAGATGGCAAAATATTAGACAAATGAGTATTTTCACCACATCATCCTCTTTATGCATGTTGTCAAACTCCAAGCGGCGCAGGCTAGAAAGGCCACTACTACCTATCAGGTGATGTGTATCTCTGTAATGAGAAGGGGTCTAAAGACATCAACACCTTATATCAGGTGTGCATCATTATTAGGCAACTTTCATTTCTTTGGAAAATTGGCTCAGAAGAGAGATTTGACAGACTTAAAAGTCCAAAATCATTAGATGTCTTGCAGAGGAATGCAGCACTCTTAAAATTGCCGAGCTTTTGAGGCGAACATCCAGAAATGTATATCTGTAAATTCTATTGGTTTCCAAGGTGAAAATAAAATATTCAGCTTTTATATTTGTGTCTTTCGTGTTGAGAACATAGTTGTTCAATAATAAAATTAATCCTTAAAAATACAACTTTCCTGATAAATGTGCACACCCTGTATAATCCGTTTGTTTTCACTGCAGTAAAATATGTAGCCATGCAGTGCTGTCAAATTAAATCATGTCTTTTCTCCATAAGGTATGCATGTAGGTATTCCAACACCCACATTTTCTCCACAGACCAAATGAAAGTTTCTCTTTCTGGTTACAATCTAAAGTTTTCTACAGAAGGTGAATATAATAGAAGAAAAGGTCTCTGCTGTTCCTGATGGCAATGGGAACTTTAAACCCTGTGGAGGAGACATTTGGAATAAGAGAGTCAAACAGTCATCATTTACCTCCAGCTGCAGGTAGTACTTGGCCTTCATCTCAAAGTAAGGCCTGTGGAAGAAGAGGGAGACAACAGGTCAGGACCGAGGGGGAGAAAAAGAGCGAAGTAACCCAGAAAAGCACAGTTTCCACATCATCACCATGGCAACCTACTGGAGGAGGAGATAAAAGGGCTGTGATGCTGGATGAGTGAGCAATGCAGAACGGATTAAGACCCTGCTGAGGCAAGACACAGCAAAGCTGCAGCTGCTGATAGTTAGACTGGATCCAAAGAAGAAACACTACACAAGAGTTGGTACTTAACAGATCCAGCATCCAACCTTTCCTCTGTTCTCAACAGCTTATGGACAACTTTCATTTCCTACATGCAGATGTTAACATCTCTTTGGTTAACGTTTGTCAAATAATTCAATATTATTTAAATATTTGTTCAGTAGTAATGAAGGGACTGACAAAAAAAAACTAGGAAATGTTTTAAAATCGGTCTAAACTCTCAAAATTATCTACAGCTATAATAAATACAACACAAAACACTTTCTGTCTTTTGTGTTGTCAAACAACAGTAATGAAAATGATCTCTTAACAGCCCGTGAGTCGTACAGGGGAAATTATAGCAAGCAGGATGTGTTTCAGTGCTCCTGTGGACCTGAGCGTTGCTCGAGGATTTGCTTGACAATGTGAACCTGTCCTTTAGACTGATGCTGAGCAGTAAATGTAGTGGAGTACAAATGTGACAAAGCGTCATGGTGGCTGCACGGTGGCTGTCGCTTCAAACCAGGAAGGTGCAGCATTCAAACCCTGGCCAGTGAATGAACCCTCATGACTGCAGTTTAAATAACTAAAGAAGACTGCAACATCTCACATACACAGTTGTGTCATATTAACAGGTTATTTTTCCATTTATTGTACTTTGCACGTGAAAAAGGCAGCTTTCCTATATGTAAAGAGTAGATCAGAGTCACCAATGGTTTCAGGTTCATGGTGCAAATTCTGCAAAGCTGGAGCAAATATTCCAAGTTATAACCATTGATTTCCTAACCCTACTGTAATATGATTGGTTTTAGTTTTGAACATCTGGTTTAATAAAAAAAAAAAAAAACAAAAAAAAAAAAAAAAACTTTATTTATTGGCAATTCCACCTTTGGGTCTGCATCTGTGCTGAGTGGGATGATCTCTTCCACATCCAGGGTCACACAGTGACAGTAGTCATTTTATTTCTTATGCTTTGATTTCTTCGTGGCAGCTGCAGCGTTCATGTGACTCTATAGGATGGCAGAACTTGTGACTGTGCTTTATTTAGCCAAACTTCCTCTTTAGCACCTGACAGTTTACCAAAAAAGTTAGATGGCTTTGATGTGCACCGGACAGACATTAACTAACTTCAATGGAGAAGACAGTCACCACTTTCAGGTGAATGAAGAAGCGTAACTTGTGGCTTTTACAGAAAACTAAAAAGAACTGACAACTGATACGTTTCGATCAGCTGAAGGAAGCAGAAGCTACTTCACCCGGGATTAAAAATATCTTTGAAGTCTTACAGACTGCTTGACACAAAGTGACCAAAGAGAAACCAGAATCTCTTTCACACTCAGCTCTGATTGGAGTACAAACTGGGATGACTGAGAGAAAGTTCGTGTTTTTCTTTGCTTTTGAGCATTTGGCAGAGAACAGCACTCAAACATGCACTGACAGTCTGTTCTGGAGGCTCACCAGCTCCACACTCCTCTGTGTCCACATGCTGGTCCAGCAGAGGACAAACGGTCAAAGATAATGCAGCTTAAAACAGGAAGATACTATAACTGCACTGGGTGTATATCTCCATTGAGATACATGTAAATATGCTACATTTAATCAGCTGTTTGCATGTAAGGGACTGGTAATGAAATAAAAAAAATCTTTAGATTAGATGAGTCTCTAAAGCTTAGCATAGAGTTGTCAGGCTGATTCGCAGCATCATGCTTTGTCCCGGTACATGTTGCTCTTACTTGGATTTATTGATGGTACGCTTCAGCTTCTTCTCCAGCTGCTTCATTCGGCCGATGGCTGCTGTATATTTAGCCGCCGTCTCCTTGTGTAAAAGCTCACTTTTAGTTTTGGTGTGTTCTGCCTCCATCACCTGTAACAACCAATAACAACTCTCCATTAAAAGTGTTGAATTAACTCTATTTACATCATGTGTGAGCATCTTTTATGAATATTTGTAGATTTAATACCTGCAAACATGTTACCGAGTGTGTCTGTTGTCATTAGGAGACTAATATGATGGTCTGAATACTTGCTGAAGGTCTTAAATCAGTAAAACAAACCATCTTCTGTTTCTAATGTGACTGCTCGTCATCTTCCTGTTCTCACCCGCTGCGTGGCGTGGTTCAGCATCTCCTGCCAGGCGGAGTCGAACTGCCGGGTGTCCACCTCCAGGAGCCTCTCCTCGGCAAGGGAAATGGTCTCCTTAGCCGCTCGCAGAACTTCAGTGGCTCTCTGGAAATCCTGGGTGGCCTTCTGGGCCTCCAACTGGGCCTGTGGGCCGAACAAAGTGATTATTTTGTTTGCAGTATCACAGATAAGCCTGTTTTACGGTTAAAGAATTATTTGGTGCAACTGGAATCTGCTGTCACCAGCAGAATCAGTGTCTACAGCAGGCGTGGAGAACCTTCGCCATGGTCCCGAAACTTTTCCATGCCTCCCTGTTCCAACACACCAGAATGAATCACTGTGCAGATTTCAATAAGCTGTTGGATCCATTTGGTTTGAATCAGGTGTGCTGGAGCAGGGATACATGGAAAACTCTGTTTGAACTTTATTTTATCTGGATGACTCCTGTATGAATCGGCACACAAACATCTACAGGAGGAACCTAAAAACTTTCCCAGATTTTTCTCTTCCATTAATTTTCAATCAATTTCATAGCTGAAGAATAAATATTTTGGTGTTATTGTTTAGTAAAAGTTAAAATGGCCCTCCAGTACGTTAATCGGTTGTTTACATAATTGCAGTAACTTATTATTATATTAATATATTAAGCTTTTATGATTTTTTGCAGAAAGAATATGACTCAAGCTCTATTTTTTAGTTATGAAACCACACACACACACACACTCACTCACACACTGATCTGAACATTGGCTTTACAGGTGTAAAGGAGAATATTTGCAGAACTAAACCCCCATCAACAGAGTGCTCTGTTGACATGTTGTCTTGCATAACAGCATTGTTGCGGTGACTTTGGTGACTGAGTGAAGCCGTACAGCCGAAGCACCAGAGAAAACCGCTGACATGCTTACAGTGTAAAGTGATGCATCATCCAAGTGTTCTCTGCAACTTGTCCTTTTTCACTTAACAAAAGGAAGGATTCAATGTGTTTTTCAGGAGCATGAAAACACATCACATTCAGCCTTAAAAGCCTATCTAGACAATTATATCGAAACAGAATAAGACGTCATATCGAGTTAGTTTGGGAAGAAATTCAGAAAGTTAAACTTTAATCATTTAAGATTTTATCTTCTCGTTTCCTACTTTTCTGAACTTAACTGTAATTAATGTGATGCTACAGGAAACTCTGAAGTCAATTATTTAATTATTCCCTGTTTAAAAGACAGAGGAGTAAATGCAAAAATGAAGTGCAGCCCAATGTGAACGTGATGAGTCACCACCACTACATGCTTTTCATGCAGCTTTCTGAAGGTCTGAGGGAAACCCTACGGATGCAGGAGAAACACTCAGCTTTACAGAGAGACAGGCCTGTAACGCTCCACGACTAAAAGAAGCTATAGACACTTTGCTGAAAATGAAGTCAGGAGTTGGTTCCACTGACCCAGTTCTTCTGGGTCAGTGGAATCCGCTGGATAGAATAGCATCTTTGATGATTCAATACTGATCTGACTCTGAAAGTCATTTCTACCAAAACACAATACAGACTGACATATTAAGATTATAGAAATGGGACGGAATTCAGGTCAGTCTGTCTGCAAGTATTTCGAATTAGTGGCGGTCATTTCAAGCAGTCTGAGATTAATTCATTAGTATGAATTCATCGTTTTACTAAAAAGCAAATAGCAGGAATTGAGCCAGTCTTGTGACATCTTTAACTGAATTATTCCATTTGTGTACTTATTTGATTTGTATGCATTTATATTACTTTATTTTTCTATTTAGATCATTTTGATGCAGTCACATGAAAACACAAATTATTTCCAAGAATTAGTCTGTTATTAGCTGTTTATATCCACAGATTCTGTGTCTTCCATCAGCTCTCCGTCAAACTGCAGACGCACTTACACTGCCACATGCTTGCAGTAATTCCATTATCAGCGCTCAACATGCCAGCACAGCATGATCCAAACAACCTCAGCTTTGTTGCAGTCATGTGGTTTGTTTTGTATTCAAGCCTGCCTGAACATAACAGAGAGCGACGAGTGACTTATAGCATGCCTCTTATGTTACAGTCCCTCACTCATTCTGCATCAGATGCTAATAATTCAGACAAGAGCCAATTCACTGCTTGTCGTCTAGCAGGATGGCTCTGCTTTGGCCAACACGAGACTCTGCCTTGCTTTCCTGTGCAGCTGCATGACCTTATTTAGCTGGAAAGACAGCAGCAGCCACTCACTGTGCAGTGTGCTTGATGTTAGTAAGCAACGTTAGCATGTTTTTTGGGAGAAAAATGATGACTCAACAGACTGATCAAAGTCGAACAGAGCCAAACAAAGCGAATCTATGAACATGTAACTTTTCCTCAGGTATCACTAACCAACTGAAAGATTAGTGTAGAGTGGAGGAAGCTCAACGTAGCCTATGTTCACAAATTCCACCTCTCGGCTGTTACTTCCTCCCACCAGTGATACCAGCAAAGGGATCAAGGACAGAGACAACAAAAGAGGAGTCAAGCTGGGAATCATTTAACAAAATGAGCTGGCTGTTTGTCAGACATGTAATCTTAATTAACAGGATGCGTCTCACGCTCATATGCAAAGGACATCATTATGTATTCTTGTTCGTAGCATCTCTGGCAAACCTTTACCCTTTCTCCTTTTGGTGCATTAACCTTCAAAATTTGGCTGTAATTGTCTGGTTCACAGGCAATAGGATGGAAGAGAGATGAGACAAACTAGATTAATGAGAATAATATGACTACTAAATAAGAGTGTTGCACTATGTTGACATAAATATTTCCTAAGAGTGCGATTTTTTTCTAGCACTGTGAAGTGCATATGTAAACAGCAACTGTTGGAAAACTCCAGGTTAAACTGTGTAAACACTCTCCTGTGGGAAAAAAACTTGTTTATGTGTAAAAATTGCTGATGTTAGTGAAATATTTAGTCCTACTAACAGGCAGAATTCATTGAAAAAGCTGCAGTAAGCTACTTGTGGACTATAAGCTTTGACTGGATGTGTTCTTCTCGCTCACTCATTTTGTTTTTTTATAGTAAAGAATTTGCCGATTGTAAATTTCAAATATTACTTTGATATAATGCTCTTATATAACATCATGGATGCTGGACATCCAAAACTATCTGACACAAACAAAACCATCAGAGCTACAGACTAAATATAGACAGTAACGGAGTCAGAGTTAGTCGTGTTTTAATATAACCACATTTTGATACAAACTTTCGTATTAAAGAAAAATAGTGACTTATGAGCTCATGAGAAACATATTTACAATTTAAGCTATAAAACAGTCTCAAAAACAGAGTCAAGGAATTACTTATTAAACATATTTTGTGATCCTGCAGTTGGTAGAAAGATCATGTTTGCTAGCAGCTAATGTTACTGCTAATGTCTTGTGTTATCAGTATTTCATGACTATTTCGTAGCATACCATAAAATTATTTAATCTACAGCTGAGAATTTGAGCATAAGTACAATTAACTAATGCTGTACAGGGGGTGCTTTACTGCCATACTTATAAAATTATAATATTTTGCTATCATAGTGCTATCATAATCATAACCTATGATTAGCCCAGCTCGCATAATTCAATGTTTGTTCATATTGTGGTTTTCTGTTGTGTGGTTCCTTATGTTTGGAGACAGCTACAAAGCAAACTTAGCATTTTTGAGCCATTACTGGTGAAATAAAGATGCGAGTGAAGCACAAAATGTTTAAAGTTCTAGCTGTATGTGTAACAGATGGACTTCAGAGTTTTAGTATTGTTTCCCTCTTTACCCCCTTCTTTACAGTCGCGTTGCCCTCCAGAAACCCATGTTCCATATGCTTTCTCCTCATCATCTATCCCACCTACTGATTCCCTCCTTCTGTTAGCACAGACGTTAGACACACTGCAGCATTTGGAGAAAAACATTGTGACAGGGAACTTTTTCCAAATAAGTAAGCTACCTTAGAAAAGAATTTACCAACTTATTACTGACTCATTTAGCTTAAAGTCAGAAACACTTTGTTGACATTGTTTCTTGTTAATGAGATTCAGTTAAATTAATGAGAGGCATCAATGACTTTACAGCTAATTTATCAATAAAACAAGAAGGTATCTTTTTGCGCTCTCTGTCCTACTTTTCTCTGCAGCTGCAACATGTCAGCCACGGGCAAGTAAAACATCAGTGTTGCCATCATGCAGCAACTGTTTGAAGACTGTTCCTCGCCATGTTGTGAGTGAAAAGAACGTACGATCCCAATGAAAGAAAAAGAAAAGCTGCAGAAGCAAACGATGGTATCCGTGTGCACCCAAACCTCCCTTTTAGACTTTTATGGCTTTAGCTGAACACTCAAAACCATAACCCTCAGATCTCAAACCCATCTGGAAGCAATGTTTTTGTTTCCCTTCCTACTAAAGCAGCATCACTTCCTTTCACTCTACAAAAGAACTGGTCGGGATGTTTGCAACTAAAAAAAAAAACAAAAAACTATGCAACATGACCTGATTAATAAGTGTTAGTGTGAAGCTTGCTGTGGATGCTCTCTTCTCTACCGACTTTCCATATTTCAATGAGCCCATGTGAGAAAAATGACTACATTTTTTTTAATTTGGAATTAAGGCTGAAAAGATAAAACACTGATCTATGTAGTTCTTTGTAGTTAAAGCTATTAGTTTTGAAATGTAATCAGTTATCACACTCACCCCATTAAAGACTGAATATTTAATACTTTTATGCACAAAGTAGTAAAGATCAACCAAGAAACATTCTCAAGTCACTCACGCTGCATTTATGCTGTAGTTTAGCTTAAAAGGGTTGAAAACCCTGCAAACCAAAAGGTGCCCTAAACTGCACCAACTGGGCAAGAAAACATTTTTTCAAACATTTCCTTTTCTTTCTTATTGTGGCTTCGTAGCTCACACTGAGTGCTGCCACTACTTCCTCTTTAGCTATATAGTGAACAAAGGTGCCATTAGCAGAAAAGCTCAGTTCTGCTTTTAACACTTTGTGTTTATTATAGAACTAACCAAGCGTGACAAGGTGGTTTCCATATAGTAACTTTATTTCTACCTTTATGATTCAGTCTCGCTGCAAACTTTTTTTCAGATTTTTTTTAACAAAATTGCTCAGTTTTTGTCCTCTTCTATCACACTCTCTTCTACTCTCTCCTCCTCTTTAACTGTCCATCTCCATCACCTCTCCCATGATTTTATGTCTTCATACAGCATCTCCCCTTC
>JBAMHX010000007.1:5921195-5935257 GCA_037177515.1 Pseudomugil tenellus | reverse complement strand
ACTCTCTCCTCCTCTTTAACTGTCCATCTCCATCACCTCTCCCATGATTTTATGTCTTCATACAGCATCTCCCCTTCCTTTCTATCTGTCACTTCCAATATCCCTCTTCATTTCTGCAGCTTTCAGGACAACACATTTGACTTTATTTGGCACTTGTTTTTATTCCTCTCTTTCCATTCATCTCCCTTTACTCTCCTCTGCATTGCTGTCACTCATCTTTCATCTTCAGAACATGTGCAAGTATCTCACGACATGGAAGGTGATCTGCAACCTCTGTCTGTCTGAGAAAAGGCAATTTGTTTCTGGAGGCACCTCAAGAGTACAAAAACTGTTTCTGCAAAAATAAAAATCTAATTGGTTCATTAGTCAATGCTGAGAAAGTCTGAGTCAAAGTTTTCCAAGTTGTTCATTTTAATATATCTTCGATTTATTTATGTTTACTAACTGCTGGAATTCTGAACATTCAGGAAAATGTCATCTTCAGAAAAAGTGTCTTTGAGCATCTAGATATCTGCAGGAAATAAAGAGCTGAGGGATAAATCAAATATATCTACATACAATACAATATAGATACATACATACAACAGAGGTAATGGTACTGACAAAATGCCATCTATCTCAGTCTAAAATGATACAAAAGCAATTGCTTGTTAGGATCACTTTCTCTATACACTTTAAGCCAGCAATCTAAAAACAAGCTTAGGAAATTTCCTAAGATATCATGCAGGTAAAAAAAAAAATACAAATCTGTATCATTGTGGAAAATATCCTAAGTTGTGGTTTACTCTGAATAGCCTACATTGTTTTGACTTTTTAAAGATCAACTTGGATTTTCATGTTGATCTAAATAAATGTATGCTGTAATGTCCATGTTTGTCTCTCTGTGTTGGCCCTGTGATGGACTGGCGACCTGTCCACGGTGGACCCTGCCTCTAACCCAGTGCTTGCTAGGATAGGTTCCAGTTACCCACAACCCTTCATTGGAATAAGCAGAACATGGATTGATGTTATGTCTAAATGACCAACAAAAATAGATGAAATTGCAATTTCTTAAAAGTATGTTTTAATAAATGCGATGAGTAGCATAAAAAAGATAAGATGCTTCTACCACCTGGTTATGCAAAGAACCTCAGCAGCCATTTCTACCCTAACTGAACCTCTGCAACTAGCTTGATCAGCTCGCTTCTACCAGTCAAACCTGGTCAACTTGATCTCTTTAACTGTTTATTTATAAAAATAATTGTGTAATCAGACCGCTTGCATTTACAAATGAGAGTCATCCTTTGTGCTTACATAGCCATTTAGAATGAGATGCACTAAAACACATCTTTATTCACTGGAAGTGGGTGTCTGTGGAGCTGTAATGGCCTTGAAAACCTTTTATCGGTCAAATCTCTGCAGAAAGAGACCAACATAACTGAAATGGGACAACAGACACAATAGAGAATTGTCCTCATCAGTCAGAGCTGTCAAAGAAATAACTTAATGGAAAATAAGCTGTGAGATTATAGTAAAGACTTTCACGTGAGGATAAAATAAGTCATGGTCAGGTTTCAAAGACTAAACGTGCATTTACTCATGTTTGACACACTGCTGTATGTACAAGAAAGAAAAGCTTCATTCTCACTGAACAGCAGTGCTCAGACGTATGAAGCCAAGATGATGTCTGAAGAATTGAGACTAAAATTAAGACAAGAGGAACTGGGTGGAGGAGACACATCTGTTTTCAAAGTGACCTTATTTGGCCAATTTTCCAGAAAATGATATTTTCCATCCCTGCTCCTCAGTTGACTGTGGGAATTTATTTCCTCTGTAACTAAATTAATCTGACAATGACGTCTATTGAACTCGGTAAAAGCCTTGTTAGAGCTGGAAATGCTGCCTCTCTGATTAGCCCTGACTAACCGCTGCCTTGAGCAAAACCTCAACTTCTGTTTGCTCCAGGAGATGGTTAAACAGAAGCTGCTGGCCCAAATATGCAAAAGAGCTTCAGGGTTTGATGAGTCACAGAAGAAGAGACCAGCAGGAGAGAGAAATAGGACTCCCAAGCCAGAGGAAAGTTAGCCGAACCAACGAACCCAATAACTACTCAAAATAAATGTCACCAATGCAATGAAATACCTGAACACCATGAAAGGTTGGAAATATGAAAAGTCTTATGGGAATAACTACATTGTTATTTAATAAAAATAGGGAGCGAGGTGGTTTAGAATTTAGAGGTAGCCGATTTAAGTGAATATTGGAATGGGATTAAATTTAATGTAACAGTCTTTAAGAAACAGTTCGACTAACTAGCTTATTGTTTATACACCAGGTGCAATCAGGAAAATGGGCTCATAATTTACATGAGTGAGAATTGGCTTCGCTTGGTCATTAGGATTTCCTCATCTCTGGGATTGAAACAAATGGCAATCTGGTGTATTGAATGAGACCCTAGTCTGGAGTCTCCAATGTGTTAATTCCTCAGCAATGATGGCTAACTTTCTTTAAAGAGAGAAAAGCAGCAAAGTTCTTATCTCATTCAGTGGCAAACCGGCCTTGGAATTCTGCTAGTGTTGTAGAGATGTATAATGTATTTTCAGCATCAGTTACTCTGATCGCCTCCTTTTCACTGCAAATATAACAAAGTCTGATATGAAATCATATTACAGCCATAGAGCAATAAAAAGTTAAATAAAAAGCAAAAAGAGTCTTGTCAAACCCAAAATAATAGAAAGCGGCATGGATATGGCAGCGGAAGCATCAGATTTTACTCTGTGAAGAAAAAAAATAGACTCAAAACTAAGAAACACACAATCATTAACTAGTATATTCACATATTGTGTTATAATCAAAAGAACAAAAACAATCTTCCCACAAAACAGTCAGACAGGTGGTGACACGATTGCCTGAAGTGTTACACAACAGCAGACGCCATGGCCTTTTGCAACAAACCCCCCCGCAATTCACAAGGTTGCCACCTGTAGGGTGGTGGCCAGGATTGTACAACTGTACAGGAAATGTTTAAGTACTAATACAGATTTACATACACACACAACAAGCGCACATGCAGCGTCCCAGGAGACCAAAATCAACCAGATGGCTCCGACCTTGGAGAAGATTTGCTTTTCTCTCCAACACGAATCCCAAAATGCCTCTGTCCATCAATCACTTCATCCATCAACACAACCCCTGTGCACCAGCACCTCCTGGCAAAACACGTAGAGGGGGAGGGACATAATAGAATGAGAAACAGGCAGACAGAGAAAAAGAGCAAAAAACAGAAAGAGAGAAAGGGAGAGGCAGACAGAGAGAAAGAGAAAGAGAGAAAGAAAGAGAGAGGCAGACAGAGAGAAAGAGCGAAAGAGAGAAAGAAAGAGAGAGGCAGACAGAGAGAAAGAGCAAAAAACAGAAAGAGAAAGAGAGAAAGGAAGAGGCAGACAGAGAGAAAGAGAAAGAGCGAAAGAGAGAAAGAAAGAGAGGCAGACAGAGAGAAAGAGCAAAAGAGAGAAAGAAAGAGAGAGGCAGACAGAGAGAAAGAGCGAAAGAGAGAGGCAGACAGAGAGAAAGAGAAAGAGACAGGCAGACAGAGAGAAAGAGAAAGAGCGAAAGAGAGAAAGAAAGAGAGAGGCAGACAGAGAGAAAGAGCAAAAGAGAGAAAGAAAGAGAGACTACGAGAAAGAGAGAGAGAGAGAAGCGGATGAGATTCGAAAGCTTGACAGATTCGAAAGCTTGACAGATGGGGAGGAAAAACGATCATCATTTCTAGACTGAAGTCTCTGAAGGGATTTTCATGCTGCTTTTCTTGTTGACAGGATGTTGATTACGGTTCAAACATAAAAATATTAAATACTTGAAAGCAGATAAATAGTTTACTTATTATCATAATGTTTGATGACAAGCTTGACTTCTTAAATCTGACATGATGACATGATGATCAGAAGTTTCTGTTCAACACTGGTTACATTTATATGCAGCTGATATACATACTGGGATACTATTACTCACGTTGAAGTACATGTTTATGATTGTATATCTATTATATATATACATATGTTTTTTGTTACCTTTTAAGAATAATAATAAGAAATTCAAACCTTTGACATTTTGTCCTGTTTTCCTTTTTCTGATTAAACCATGTAAACATTTTCTCAAAACCCTTTTATTGCTGCTTGAGTCTTGAAAATGATGGCCCAGTATAGATGCCCATCTCCCCTCAAATTGCCTCCTTCCTCAACGTCCACATACCTCACTTCTCTTGCGCAAGACTTCAGCAAACCTGCAGACACACAGTCATGCAGCGTGATGAGTGGACTGCCACCTTCAATCACATTCTGCTTTTGCAAGATTCTTGCAGAGACCAATCCACTGTCAAGAGGTTTGAATTCATAGGACATAACTAGCTGACTCACTTTGGCTCTGCTCAACTAGTCCTCTAGAATAACGGAGTGCGAAGCAAAAGTCTCGAGAGGGGGCAACAAAACATTTGACATGTTTCTTAAACATTGCAGAAATGGGGAACAATGTAAGGGAAAGTACTGGTGTTAGCAGTAAGAGCTGAGGTACTTATGCATGCTTACTGCCTTATTGCCATTTGCAAGTGATTCTTGAGAGGTGAAGTGGAATAAATAGTGACCCTGATGCATATTTAATCATGTTTAAAAAAATGAAAACACTTCCAGTGAAAGTTTAAGTTGAGATATTGCCAGATCAGCAGTTACTACATGTGTGTGTGATGCAATGTGCACTCTGGAAATCACCTCGCAAACCTTTCAGCCTCATTGTTTCGACCCACTTTTCCTATTAGTTTCCAGGTGGCCATTAAATCTACCAGGATCTTTTATGTTTGTTTGTGACCACCTGTCTATGTATAACCTATAAGATCCAATAAAAAGTTATTTAAGTTAATGCAAGAAGACACTTCTGTTTCCTGGAAAGGTCACAAGTTTCATTCATGAAACATTCATGATGTCCACCTGAAGTGTCCTAGAGAGGAAAAAAAGGAAAAATGTGTGCATGATCTCAAAAGGCTGCACAGCAGGACCCATACGGAAATATTCCAGCTACAAATGTCCAATCGTTAGGATCAGTGAATTCTTTCCAAAATGGCAAAATACATTAAATTGTTTGTGTGTAATTGGTCAGCAAGTAATACTGATGAGACATTTAGTGAAGGAACTGATGCCCTTTTAATACAGATGCATGTGTCAGATGCTCTCCACTAATCCAGATTTATTGTAAGACTTCAGTGATAAAAAGCTTGAAAGCTAAAAAGAACATTTATTATGTTTGTTATTATTATTATGTATGTTATTATGTTTGCTCATCCAAAAAACTTCCCATCTGAAGACTGAAAATAGACTCACCCATGAAAGATTAGCTGCCAATACAATGCATGTATGGAAGCAGATTTTCCAACACTTAGGTATATGTGCATCATCTTTAAAAGTCTGGTCATTTTTCTTCTCTGGATGCATCTTGATGGGTTGTCTACCTTTTTTTATGCAAATTGTTTGTGTCTGATCAAACAGAAACAGAAACCCAAATGATTCAAGCTGTTGCATGCACACTTTGATGGTAAAGGGCAAAAACTCAGATGAAGAAATGAAAGAGAGAAACAAAAGACCAAAAATTCCAATTAACAAAAGCTATTAACGAGAAATGAAAATGTATTAAAAGAATGTTACTGTTGTTAAGCTTTCTTTGAGCCTGTACTTGGATTAACAGAGTCGATGCTAAACAACAAAACAAAATGCCCTGAAAACACCACATATGTCATCCATGTTGTGGTTGTTTAATAAGCTCACACAGAGCGAAAACATCACACTTCTTTTCTGGGAAAAGAGTTTGGTGGAAGTGATGAAAGCTGCAGGAGAACTGTGACAAAGTCAGTCTCATCTTTTTTCCTTCGTTTTTTTTTAGCTGGGAAATCATTCAAGTAAATCACATCAATAGAATTGTGTACTGTGCTTCATCTAACCGTGACATGATCCATTTACATGATTCTTCAGCTGGAAATGATTTATAAAAGACATTAAAAGCCTTCCACTCTCTACATTTACCACAGTACGCTGCTGATCTTCAAATAGCATCTATAAACATCTGCTGAACCGGTGCGAGATAAAGATGTGCAATGGCTCCTTTAGGAAAGGATGAGCAGATACTGGGATCATTTAAGTCCGCCTTCATTTGTTCTGCAAGATCCTGCTTTGCCTTCTCTCGTCTATCTTTATGACAACCTGATATGCATTTACAATTTATAACTTGTCATTAATAATAAATAAGTTAATATAAAAAAACAGAATATTAGCCAGAATTTTTCTTTCTGCATGCACTGGTGGAAAAGATCCAACTAGTTATTTCAGTTATTTTCCAACGTGCACGCTCATCCTTATCCTTTACGTTTTACAGTATCACAGATGAACCCAACACATGCATGGTTTTTTTTGCATGCATGGTTTTTAGACTGAGGCTTGAAACCAGAGAAACCAGAGAGAACATGCACACCCCACACGATCAACCACCAGCACCTTGGAGACCACGGTTTAAACGTCAATAAGCAAATCCAGCAACTCCTTCTTTGTTGCCCAACATTTGATTATAAAATGTATTTTCTTAGTTTGAGGATTGGTCTTATCCCCTCTCACTATCTGAGGATAAAACATCTTCATAAGGATAAATACTGCTCGGCTTTAACCCAACAACTAATCAAGATAACAGGTTTAAAATTAAGGATGAACTTAAGGAAGATGAGAAAATACTACTCACCTCCCATAAAGACACAGGAGGAGCTTTTATACTTTGCAAACTTAGCAAACAGCAGGTAATCACTATTACATGCTGAAAATAGAGCAATTATAAACTGAACACCCAAAACAGAGCAGGAGGTGATCTGAATGATCACATACTGTACGTCACTTTGTCAGTTCCTCCTGTGACACTTGACGCTGATCTATTAGCTATGTCACAGCTGCCTCCCTTTAACAAACACCATCTTTCATCCACTTACATTTTTGACTGATTTGCACATTTAGTATACATGAAAGATGTATTAGTGCATGCACCTTCAGGGACAACCGTGCCTGAATATAAAGTACTGAGGTAGATGGACCCAAAATGTCTCCTTAACATTCCTTTAAGAAATTTATTCCTGTGCAGGAACCAGATAAACCTTTTTATGTGACATTTAATCCCAACAGTAGAGCCAGTTTTCTCAGGGATCTTTCTTCATATGGGTTAAAAAAGGACATCAGTGCTAAAAAAGAAAAAAAAAAAAAAAAAGGAGGAAGTGGAGCAAACAAGTTACTTCAGATACTCTTTCACTGCTGCATTTCAGCACACACCCTCCATATTCATTGCAACTTTTATCTGCTTGTGAAAATGTGAATGTAACAGTTAACCAGGCTGTAAAGTAGAAAGCAGTGACACTAAACAATAAATCCTTTAGAGCCCAAGTCCATCCCCGTGCTTCCTGACTGCAGCGACAGCTGCAGGGGCTCTTATCGAGATATGCAGATGGCTTCTTTCCCCTTTATTTACGTCACACAACCATTACACTGTGGCTGGGCTGAAAAGGGAAGAGAGCCGGGGGTGTGAACCCGATGTGCAGCGCGGTGAGTTTTAGTGAGCATTTAAAATGGTGGGGGGGGGGATTTATTCTTTCATTTTAACACGCACTGTTGAAAAACCAGAGAAGCCAAATGTGCATTTTAAGCCTTCTTATAGTTAGAACTAAGAAAACACCTGCAGAGCAACAATAAGATTGTTTTATGTCTGGTCACGATTCAGCTTTTACTTCAGCATGTTAAATCACTTCCATCCATCCCACTCCATCTGCCATTCAACCAGTTATCCACTATTTAGATTAATGTTTACAGACTGATTATGTGGTTTTAACACATACTTAAATCACGATAAAGAAACAATGGCACATCTGAGAGCTGCCTTAAAAGCAAACATTTTGACTCTAGTTTGACCAGGTAAATTCCCAGGGCTTCCAAAACCTTTGCGGGGATTTTAGAAGTGGGTGCAGCATAAAGAATAAATGCACAGCTTCGAAAGGCAAACTTGCTACTGACTTTCGCTTTGCATGTGCAAACTTGTTTAACTTGACGTTATGAAGCAGTTTTGAGCTTTTGCTTTTATCCGTTTCTCACATCCACTGCTGTCTAACCTGTCTGGCCTGCCTGCGAGCCTCCCAGTACGGCTTGGACTCCTCCACGGGTTTGCCGATCTTCTTCACCAGTTCATCCAGCTTCACTGTTGCCTCCACCAGAACCGAGCGAAACTTCTGCCTTGTGTCCTGAGCGAATGAAAAGAAAGATAAGCTTTGATGAGAAACTGAACCAGCTTGCAAACAAAAAAAAATTGCATCTATAAATAAATGTCCTCCTTTCTGCTTATCGACATAAAAACTAAAATGTTAAACGACTAAACAGTCAGAATGACTTTCATGAGCTCTGATCACAGAAATTGTCCATCTAAAGCAGACGTTCCTAAAATTTTTGGCCCTTCCTGATGTAGCTTGAATGAAATGTAGCTTTACTGAACTTCAACATGGACTGGTTTGACTTCTAACCGCCTGATCTTTATTCTAGAACCAGATTGTGAAGTTATTAAAAGAAGGAAATTTTCCCAGCATACAAAAACCCGGATCAATCTGCCAAACACCAGATCTAACTACTGCATGAGAAACATTAGCTTCCAGCCATTAGATTTTATTTACTGTGCTGGAAGTGATCACGCCGTGCGCCGGATAGAACTGACACAGTTTCCTCAACAACAAGACTGTTCCGGTAAACACTGTAGAACAGAGCGAAGCCAATCTGATAAGATCCATCAGAAACTTGTGTCTATTACGATCTTTTCTTCACTGACAAGAACTCAGCCCATCTGAGATCTGTTTTTATCCACTGTTATTCGCCTGGGGAAGTTTCTCAGCCTAAATCTCCTAAATGACATTATGAACACCAGCTGGCACAAGGGGCACCTCTCTGTTTAAAAAAACAACAAGAAGACACAACACAGCAAAACTGGCACATCTACAAAGGGATGCTCTGTTTTAGCTGATGGACATGAAGACTGAATCATTCTCACATAAAATATTTGACCTTATTTTAAGTGGTACTAAAGCTGTTTTTCATGCCCTCACTGCAACTCTGAAATATGTCTACATAAATAAAGTGACCTGTTTTTTTTTTTCCTTTTTTCTTAAAATAAAACATGTCTAATTGAATAAGACCAGACTTTGTGTGGACTTGACCAAAGCTGGTAAAAAAAAGGACAACAGAAGTATTTCTGACTGGCATACTATCCAAGCTACCACTTTGAGGAGGAAGATGCAGGACATTTATAGCTGGTCATTTATATGAAGAGGTAAAGTTAATAAATTGTTCTGTGCTGCGAACCCGTCCATCAGCCCAGACAGAATTTCCAGTTGGGAGGAAGTGACGGTGCTTGTGTTCTCATCTCCCAATTGCAATGATGGAGTTTTGATTTCTAACATGTAGAAATGAAAAAAAAGGAAGTGGATATTGCAGATGTGCTTTTGTAGAAACAGGCTGCGTGTCATCAGGTCGGCATCACAACAGCCGGACTCCACCCAGCATTTTGTTCCGGCGAATTATTCCGCACGGACGTCCTGCAGTAGGAATCAGAATCTGCTTGACTAAAGCGGACCAGACCTGACTGAAAGTGATTCATATTCAGCAATATTTTTTTTTTACTAAATATAAATACTTTATTTCAGATGTTTGTTTTTTCCCTGAGAAAAAAAAGTCTCACTGGGTGTAAAAATGTCGGCATACATCTTGGCCACCCCACCCGTCATCTGCCCGTCACGTTCTGAAATCTTTCTTGTTATGAAACAAAGTTCATATAATGAAAATGGTTATTTTAAATGACATCTGGATTATAAAATGTGCTGATTACACATTTACTGAGGTAGTTTTTACCTGCCTTTACAGTCTGCAAATGTAACTGTGGTCACACCTGACAAACTTATCCATCCATTATCTGTACCGCTTATTTTAATGATGGGTCACAGGAAGCTGGAGGCCCTCCCAGCAGTCATTGGACACCCTGGGCAGGTGTCAGTCCATCACAGACAAGCAACTAGTCACACACAAATTCACTCCTAAGAACACTTTTCTAATGACAAATCAACCTAACATGGAACATGGAAGGCGAGAGAAAGCTGGAGAGAATAAACGCTAATAATTTCTAACCCTACAGGAACAGAAGACACGCTGACCGTTTTTAACCTTCGTCATCTACATTCGAACAGGGACAAAGTTGACAGAGCCTGTCAGAGGTGGAGGGGTACAACCTTAAATAAGCAGTCAGCACTTCAACCTCTGAGTCATTGTTTCATTTCCATAAATGTGTTGTGTAGTACAGATGCAACTTAGTCAATAAAAAGTAAGTCATGAAGCAACACAGCTTCCAAATCTCACCAACAAAAAATGACACCAGTCATTTGAACTGGACTATACATCCACTGGGGTCTTGTTGTTCCTCATCTGACTTACTGGGAACAAACTGTTGAGCTTTGCAACTTTTCACCATCTTGGCTCAGTCTGAAGTAAACTATCCCATAATCAGACAGAAAATGAGGTTATTGTAACTGAATACAAAAATATTATCTTGGTCATTTGTAAATTTAAGACCCTTAAATAATCGTACTGTGCAGGTAAAGCTGCATTCATGCTCCATGATGTGGTCATTCATTTGAAATTCAAGTGTTTTATCATTTCATACATGGCACTGAAGATGATCATTTACAACTTTAGCCACTTGTAGACCAAAATTAACTTGGTTCAATAGAATTTGATATAATTAATTAAATAGGTTTCGTAGCTAAAGCACCATAACTGTCCTGCTTTTCTGACACTGAATGTATATACATTGAGCAGATTCATCAAACGTGCATTATGAGCTTCATCCCTGTCATATTACAGATTACAAATGAATAAAATTAGATTACATTTTTGTCTTGCTGATTTCCCCGATAGGCTCGTCATTAAGGGACGACCTCCATAAAAAATCTTTTAGCCTCATTTTATCCTCTTCTGCCCGACTGATGCCACAGCTCTCCAAGCGCAACAAGACTTTGAACTTTCAGCTCAGTAAACTTCCGCACAATGTTGCTGACCTACATAAATGTAAGTCATCTCCTTTTACTGGGTTTTAATGGGATTCAAAGATCAGTAATGTAGCCTTGTTTAAATGCTTTGGTGACCCCAGTTAAAGTTTTGTATCTGTTTTAGTCAAAGGTAAAATAAAGACTATGTCAAACTTATGCAACCTGACTCCATTATAACTCTAAATTCATATAAATACAGTCCCCAATAAAAATAACTAAATGTTTCAGAGTATACAGTAAACACATTTATTAACCCTTAAGGGAAACATCACAGAAAGTCAAGTTGTTAGATAATAAACGCCGCCTTGCATTAACTTTTCGCATATATTCAGTTTTAATTTCATTACCACTGTGCTTTTTCACACAGACTAAGAGGTTCTCCCAACCAGGTTCGTGCAAAATGCCATGACTTCATCCAAGCTAAACATCCGACTGAAAATTGTTGGTCTTCTTTTTCCTATTTTAATACGATCGTGTCAATCCCAGATGGCATGCTGCAGGTGATCTTCAGCTGGTCTGAAATCTTAATAAATTGTTTGTTGTAATTCTGGTGTCATGCTATCAATATATTTAACATTTGGAGCCCATTGTTTTCCATGTGAATTCATGAGAATGACATTAGATGTAGAGCTCACAAGTTTTTATCCTTAACAGCTATTGGGCCTGGAGCCAGAGCACAGGTCCAGCTGTAATTCATTTAAAAAGAGTAAAAAATAAATAAACAACTGCTTTATCTGCACACGTTACCTCCAAATCACAAACAGGGACATTGATCTCCTACACTTTCAGCTGAATCTCGCAGAGGTCAGCAGGAAAAACAGAGTCATATGATGACAACATGTTTGTGACTATATACGCTCCATCCGTTAAAAATGCAACAATGCTGAGAGATAACCTACAAACAGTCAATGAAGAGTCAATACACTGACCTCAAGCTCTGTCTCACATCTGTTGATGTCATCAGTGGACTGGTTGAGTTTCTCCAGCTCTCCCTGGAAGACAGAACAACAGAGGGATAAAACAAGTGACAGTAGAGGAAGAGATAGTCGTGTTTTTCACACCTGGAAGTAAAAGAGAAGGAATTGAGAACATCTGGAGTGAATGTAATGTAACAAGAAAGGATTGCAAATACAAAGATTGTCTGAAATGTTAAAGCACGTCATTGTTTTAGGCGATAAAATTGATATGAACATTTAAAAAAGTCCAAACACAAACAAATGATCTTTTTTCCTTTAACTCTCTCAGCTGATGATAAACTCATTAACATTCATAACTCATTAACTATGAAAAACATTATGAAGCACAAAACAACATTTCTGCTCATTAGTGCATCATTGAAGAGATCCATCATCTTATCATTTCCTTTATTTAGCTTCCATGACCTGCAAAAAGGAGCAGTGAGGTTAAAAACCCACTGGCACCATTTTTGTAATGAGGTTTCTTGTCACTGTAGGGCTTCAGATTGAGGCCCTGATCCACTGTGACGTAGCAGAACTCATTTTCTGAATCAAAACGCTAAAGACTCTTTATGCAAAGCAGCAGATCTAGTTGTGAATTAATGTTGCTTGCATACAATAATTCCAGCTGACTGTGTGCTCAAATGATTTCCTACTTAATGCAACAAGCAAAAAAAGACATCAAAGCCAACAACAGATCTGCAGCTTCATGAAAGTTGCAAATACAAAATGTGTGCCACAGCATCATGTTCAGACTTTATCTTTAATTCTTCTGATGAAGTAATGGATCATTACGTAAATGAAGAGAGTCACATTTTGATATGGATACAATCAGTGAAGAAGTCACAAAAATGCTTTGAGAAAAGTATTTTTTATGTTTTGGAACTTTTTAAACATGTCTACTTAAAAGGCCTAAACTAATATCATCCTTTATGTGTTTTTACATCAACTAGCAAATTTACTGTCTGCAAAGTCTCAGTCACACTTCTTCCTGCTCTGATGAAACTTCTGTTTAAATACGTGTGCACTGAAACAGGTTCATATTAAGGTTTCTTCCTCAGTTCACTGTTCCTCTTTTTTGAAGCACCAAACTGAATTTCAATACAGACGTTTTTTTTTTTTTGTTTGTTTGTTTGCTTTGTGCAACACATTTGCAATCAAATGATGTCAGTAATTATTACTACCAGAATCAAACTGTCTCCAATGAAGAATTTACTCAAGATTCGAGATGTAAATAAAAGAATTTGAGGTTACAAGATAAAACTTCACTGCGTAAATTGGAGGTGTACAGAGAAATGACTTCCACATGAGACATTGGCTACAACCAACCTCACCTTTAAGCGCAGAGCAAATAAAGCAGACATACCTGTATTCTTGGATCCACCTCTTCGTCCTCATATTCAGCCTCGTCGTCGGATCTGTGCTCCTTTTCTAAACGATCCATGCTGGAGGTAAAGCAGAGATGCTACAGCCGAACAAAGACAGACGTTACAGCAGCCGGAGACACCGCAGAGTCATCTGTCTCACCTGGTCGCCGCGAGCTGGATTTACCACCCTGAATTAAATCTAAGGATTTATTTAAAATAGAGAAACATCTTTGCATGTATCCACCTGACACGACAGCTGTGTCCGTCTCCGCTCAGAGTGAGCTGTTGAAATGAGTTGGGAGCAGGAACGCCTCCCTCAGAGAGGTATGGGGGGCGAAGCTCATATGAGCGCCGCCCACTTTAAAAGACACGTGCCACATTCTACCCCTTCACCTAAAATTTTCGTGTTCCTTTCTTCTCCATCCTACGACGGAGTATTAGGGCCACACATAAAAAAATATTGTGGAGGATTATTTTTTTTCTCCCTTTCTCACTTAGAGAATAAAGTTGAAATGACAAGAATAAAGTCAAAAGAACGTGAATAAAGTCGAAATACAGTTTCGAGAATAAAGTTGAAATGACGAGAATAAAATCGAAATGACGAGAATAAAGTCGAA
>JBAMHX010000007.1:5876678-5888876 GCA_037177515.1 Pseudomugil tenellus | reverse complement strand
GACGTCAGGACAGGATGCATCCTGAGGTCATGACCTTTTATTTGCACTTGATTTGAGGTCAATAAGACAAATAGTTCTAGAGACATAGTTAAAAATCTGATTTTTCGTGCATAAAGCACCACCTGGTGGGGAAACCATGAATCCAATAATGATGGAATTCTATACAGGTCGTCTCCATGGGAACCTAAACAGGTATACTGAGTATCTAAATCCAATTGTGAATATTGTTCAAGTTCACACGAAGGATATCCGGTAGCGCCGGAAGCAGACATGACAGCGGTTGGAATGAAATTATAACTATATTAATATCACATGAATATTATATTATGAATATTAATATTATATTATGAATCCTTTCCTGTAGGATACAACCAGAAACATGTTAATGTCATTTTGTTCCAACATTTAACTTTATCCTTGATTCTCATTTCTATGTTCCCATCCTTATCGCTGTTATTTCTCCCTGCGGTTATTAAAATCTCATATTATTCTGTCATCTTATATGAAGACTGAAAGGTTTGGAGCTTTAACCATCACAATATGTGAGGAATCAGTTTATTCCTTACAGTACGGTAACAATTTTTAGCAAATGCTATGTTTCTGTTTGTTTTAAAAACAACACTGCAGGGGGCAGTGAAAAACAAGTTTTTTTCATGGACTTTTCTCACCGTGTGTAGTTCACTGCAATTATCACTGATTTTAATCTCTGAGCTGATGGTAAAAACAACACTCCGTGTTCAGGGGTATAATTAGATGGAAGCTGCACAAATAAGACAAAGTTCTAAGTTTAAAAATGAATTCTGAAACATCAGACAAACATCTTCTGTCTGTCTTTTTCCATCATTCTGCATACAACCTTTTCAGAACACGTAAACACTAAAAACAAACTATTTTAACCATCTTTAGCTGCTTCAGTGCATTTCAGTTCAACCATTGCCGTTCTGGTATAATTCCATTGCAGCAATGGTTGAACCCAGCTGGGAGATCCACCACTAAGACTACTGGTTCCAACGCTAGATGGTGAATGGAACTAATTTCTCTTGATCACATCAACATAATCAAAACTGATTGTTACACTTGAAACATGAAAGATGGGAAAAAATAAATAATATGTTTTAAATAATATATATTTAACTGCATTTTGCTGATCTATTTTTTTTTAGTTTAGTTCAAATATTCACAGTGTTTTCTTGAAATACTGAATTTTCCTTTTTCTTATTAATAGACTTTCCTGTGAATGCATCAGGGCAGTATTAAATGTTTTGTATTAACAGAAGTGTCCGTACAACGATGGCAAAGTTTTCTTGTAATTTTCACCAAACAACTTTTCTGCTTTTTAGCAGTTTTTCTTTTAGTGCAGAACCATCCGGTTCAAATTCATCATTCTCAGACCTTTTGTCTTGTTGTCTCACCTGCCTCCAGAAAATGTGTCTTTAGTTCTAAGATATTCAATAAGCAACCTTATAAGGACCTGGAAATGTAGTCATGCAATATCTGTGTAGCTGTGCAGCTAACACGGTTTAATATCCGACTTCCTGTTTTTACTGATAAACCATCTCTGTGCTCTGACCAGTCATCTTCATCGCAGGTTTGGAGTTTGCATACGGAGAAATCAAATGTTACTCAACTCAGTTTTCACAGTTTAGCTGTGAATTTTCACACCAGTTCAACAACCCTCTTGTCACCTTCAGAAACACACAGCACACTGTATCCGTCATTACCACTAACTGCACTGTGGGACTCAACAGAATCTGCGTTGTTTAATTCTCTCGACTTTCACACCCAGCCTTTATTGCTGACTTTGTCCATATGCTGAGTATGTTTTATTTTACACACTGTGAAGGTTTATAAAGTGGAGGCTGGCAGGTCCCGTGACTCTGTGGTGCTGTGGCAGGCGGCTCTAACAAGGACGGATCAAAGGAGGGCGAAAATAAATCGGGACGGTTTAATATAGCTGCAGCGCTCCAACTAAACCCCAACCACACTGAGGACAGATGATGTCATGACAGAAGAGGAGGGAGGAGAGGAATGGAAATGGAAAGAAGGGCAGACAAAGTATAATAAGTCAAAGAGAAGGACATAAAATAGATCGATAAAAGATATGCCAGGAATCTGATATCAGGGTCAGATTGATCAGATAGCAGAACCGAGAAGAGTTTTGGGTTAAATTTCCTTTTTTGTGATTATGTTTAATGTGCAAAGTCCAAGACTCATTTATGATGTTGCTAATATCTCTCAGATATGTTTAACCAAAGTAAAATTAATGTCAGACACATAAATGTGTGAGTTTAGTGGAATAAACAGCTAAATGTTGAGGAACAGGAAACTAGAATCATGGTTGGTTTTCTGCATTTGGTCTTTGACTGACAGGTGTTAACAAAGGCCAAGTAAACTATCAGTTACACAGGTACAGTATCAAAAGAAGAACAAAAACGTACAGAATGTGAGACTTGCATTGTTTTAGTATCTATGTTTGCCTCCCTTTGAAGCAAAGATAGAAAAAAATGGAACTAATGTGAAGGGAAAGAGAAAGGACCAAACAAATCTCAGGACAAAAGACTGAACCACAAACCGCCAGCATCAAAATTTATGACCTGAAACCAAACACTGATTTCATATTTGTTTACTGGCGCTCCTCAGAAGTGTGTAAAGGCTGAAGGTCTGCTGCTTCAGGGGTCGCGAGACTTTCTGAATGCCTACTACCCACATGGCAATGAGAAGAAGCAAGAATCAAGCTGTTGCAATGCAATGCAGTAATGAAGGTTGTGCTTCAAGCAAGATCTGCGGCATTTTTCCTGAATTTACAAGAATTAGATGGAAATTGATGGAAAGAGAGGAGCAACACAATTATCTGAGAAAGATGTGATGGATAGCTCACCCAAACTTAGGAGGGGTTTGAGACCCATCATGCTAGTTAACAACCACCTGTATTGCAGACTAAAAGAGCCATTTCACCCCTAGACAATACGTTTTCCTGTCAAACTAAACTGTCTAAATTGTGGAAATGTTCTAATTTGACACAAAACATGGGACAAACAGAAAGAGTCAGAGATTACAATTACAGATAACTATCATTACTCACATTAAAACAGTTTGTAAAACATCCACACACACTAGAAAAGAGTGAGAGGTTCGTTTCTACTGCAAAATAAGACATAGTGAGAAGTTTGAGCAATTTCTTTACAAACAGATGTCATCAAAGCATCTGAGAATGAAATATTTCTCCGTATATATGAGCAAAGTCTGTATTGTAAAATTACAGGTAAGATTTCTAATAAAAATTAGCTGACATGAGCTATTTTAATGAAAAATATACAAATGTGGCATAGGTTGAATAGGTTAATACTCATAAAAACACTGGAATGGCCCTTTAAACCCTGACACACACACGCACACACAATTCGGTCAAAAAGTCAGTGAGGTCATGTCCTTGTTTCTCTCCATCCTGTTACCCATTAGCACAAAGTGGTGTTAGTACATGTGACCCACTCCACTGCTACGCTCGTTTTGTCGGGGTCAACAGTCACTCCGGGTCACCTCGCCTTATAAACACTCGACATACCACCGCGGCACCAAGGCTGCTTGACTGGACGACTGTCTGTTCCAGTGTGAGGACCACCCCCACAACACACACACACACACACACACACACACACACACACACACAAAGTGATAAAACTCTGGTATGCTCATAAACATGTGTGTGTCAGACAAAAAGAAAGTAAGTGTCATTAGCGCTTTATGTTTGTGAAAAAAGCAACTGTATTTACATAGAATGAATCATTTTATTTTGCAAATCATATCATTTTTAGGAGATTGACCAACTATTTATAGAAATCTTAGCTAAGATGGACAAAATTTATCTAATAAGGACAAATGGCAGGACCAGGCAGACATGTGGCTCCTCTTTAAGTGACGTACTAGTCGAGTTGTTACATATCTGAACGTCGCAGAGACAGAAAACTGTCAGATGGTATCCCTGGTATTCCTTCAAATTCAATCAGTGCAATTTAATAATTTACTAATTAGATTATCCTGGATTAATCTTAGCCACAGTAGCAAAAACATTAATGCTAACTAATCAGCACCAGACTGCAAAAAACAAAAAAGGGGGAAAAAATACATTGTACTTCAAATATTTGAAATATCAGATTAAAATAGCTCACGGTAGAAAATCACGGGTAAAAATCAGCAACAATAATTAAATAGTTAAAACCTAAAAGAAAGACATTTGCAAAAATCTTGACTAAATTAAGAATCATACAAACTGTTCGAAACTTGTTCAACGCAAAATAGGCACTGGTTCTTTTAGCATTTGTCCTGATACATATAAACTATTGCTTTGTTTTTGCAGCACAGCCTGCTGACGTTTTGGTTCGTGCTGGGCAGTTTTTAAACAGCTCTTAAAAATAAAACATGACAAAAATCTGTTCTCCACTAAAAAAAAAAAGTCTCCACTGAAACAAATAATCTTTTCCTGTATTGGAATCTTTTCTTGGCAGGAGAGATATTCTGCCACTAGGGGGCGACAATGTAAGCACTTCACCTTCATGTTTCTTCTTCACCTGCTCCGTTATTTCTCTTCACCTTTCTTACTCCCTTTAAAGGCAACCCTAAGCCCTCCTCATCGTCACTCCAGTCTTCTCAAACCTTAACACCCTTCACTGCTGTCAGCTCTCCCCAGCTCAGGCTGGTTGCAGTCAGGGATGAGTGATCACAAATGGTGACAAACTGATTTCACAACATAAAATACTGCACCGTGGGCCTTTAAAATAACAGTAGTGGACTTGTAGAGAGGATGTAATCCATTGGTTGCCTTAGTTACGTATTTAATTGGCTTAAAAGAACTAATCTGAACTATATAATGTATTTGTTCTAACTGGATTACAGCTAGACTAACTTAATTGTTTTGAACTATGTCTGGAAAAGAGACTTGAAGTCAATAAACTGGTGTAATACTGAAATGCACTGAAAAGTAAGGAAACAACTGGTTTTATCAACAGTTTTTAAAAAGGAAAGATTTTTTCATGTACAGCAATTTTTACTTTACTTTTTACAAACTAAAGATAAACAAGTTTTCAGCATATATCTTTAGTAAGTTATGTCAAATTAAATTATGCTGTTCGGATGAAGTTCAGTTGATTGTCTAATAGATTAATGTCATCAACCAGCAGTTGGTTCTTGTTTCTCATGAAGTTATTAAGCCACACAATAAAAAAGTTAATTATATCCTGCAGTTCTTTACTGGAGCCTGTTTGTGTGTGTATTGGGGCTGACTCGTGCCCATCATCACACTGTTATAATTGAGTTTTTGTATTTGTTGTTGATCATTCTGCCAGAGGACAAAGGGATTGATTGTGTTTTGATTTTGTAACACAAGTGGAATGTGAGAAAATTATTTATTTTGATTTACTAGCAGTGGGAAATATGATGGACCTTTAAAAAAAAGTATAATAGATGTACTGTTGCTTCAGCGTTATCTCGTTGCTATCAGGTAAATGTCCTTCTTCCTGTATTGAGCAGCTACTGTTTGAGCTGTGTCAGAAAACAACCTTTGACCTTCCTCTGGGATCGATCAAAGCTACTGAGTGTACAACTCCTCCCACACAAATTCCACACACTGCTCGACTGGAATGTTTGCTTGATCAATTAATGGTCTGCGAGGACTTTGGCATCCTAAACGCTGGTGGTTTGTAACGCTGGGTAAAGACAGAAAGAGGCCGACACAAGATGAGCCAAGTAAACATCAGTCAGAGTTCTCATCTTTTATCTTGTTTGCTGTGATGTAAAAATGAAAAACAACTTGCCAGGGGTTGATCAAAGCACCCCCACTTTTCACATCTTATTGCATTACATCTAACATGAATATTTGTCTATTAAGTATTTACACTGAGCGGGTCATGTGAGAGTTCTTTTTCCATGTCCCGGAGCTGTGTGTAACCAGCATCTACAGCACAAATATACAGAGTCTCAAGTTTCCTGCTCTGATTTGGGTCATATGGATATTTATTTGTGTCAGTTACATGAGGGCCACCATGTGACAGACCAAACGTTACGACTGACTTGATATAAACTCTGTAAAAGTCAGAGAACATTCACTGAAATGGTAAATTGTAGAAAATGATTATTGCAACTATATCGCAATATGTCAATAACTGTACGGCAATAACTGTATTGCAACTCCTTTGGTGAATCGGTGGACTACAGTGTGTCAAGCTTTATTCTTTTGGGTCACATCTGTGAGATTGGGAGTCAAACAGAAGGATTGTAACTAAGCAGGACAGTTCAGGTGGGTGATGCTGGCCCCCTTTCTAGTTTTTCCTTGTGGAACGTGCGGTACTAAACTGGAGCTGTAGGTCGAAACAGATACATTTTTCTGAAACCAGCCTTGCTGTTTTGCCCACTTCCTGGCTCTGGCTGTGGCCCTGAAGTAACAGGAGGAGATGCTGGTAAACAGAAGAAAATGATCAAAATAGGGAATAATCACAAGGGATGACATGCATCTTATTTGTTAAAAAAAAAAAAAAAAAAAAAAGGTTCAGCGTTCAGCCCATTTGAAACCTGCAGCATCCGTCTTACTGCTCCACATGGGACCAGTTTAACACCTGCTGAACCTGAAAACCTGAAAAAGTCTCATGCTAAAACAGTGAAAAAAAGTATTTTAGTGGATTTATAAACATGTCAGTCCATAAATCAATTCTTCTTGTGTGCTTTTACGCCGGAACAAAGAGAGGTGGACACAACGTGACGTGGCTTTGCATGTGCATGTAATGAGTGTAAGAATATAAGTTCATGGTTGTATTAATCATAAAATGTTCCATGTTTCCTTCTGCTGGAGTGATTTCTGTCAAGATAACTGCAGCTCAACATATTCAGCTCTCTAACTTTAATTATCAGCTCCCGTTGTGCTAAGTACAAAAAAAAAACCCAGAAGGACATAAGAACCCTTGTGTCATCTAGCATGTTGTAATCAAACCAGAGTATATACATAAAACGTTACTTGCTCATGCAGGTTTCAATCCGGGCCCTGTGTTGATCCGACAGGGAAGCATAAACGAGTTTCACACTTCATCAAGGCAAGCTTTGTTCTTAAAAATATCAGCTTGATTTGCTTTGAGTTTGGCTTCTTTAAGTTCCACTTAAAGGCGTGGAGAAAGATTTCGAAAGCTGTAGTCGTGTCCTGGTGCTATGAGGTACTCACATGGCAATTTTATTTTTAACCGTCCTTGCTGAGTCAAACATCTCGCAAGAACAATATGCCCAATGTTTTGCCTGGCCAGCTAAAAACTAAGTCCAGCACTTGTTCCCACCTGATCCTGACAAAAACACACACACACAAAAGCAGCCTTGCAAGTTTTGGTGGATGTGTGACAAAACTGTACCTTACAAGACGGGATGGAGTGGAAAAAGAAGGAGCCAATCGGAGGGTGAAGGAGGACGAGCCGATGAGAGAGTGGAAAAAGACATGGAGATGGACAGACAGATAGACGAGGATGATGACGAGCATGACAGAGATGGACTGACTCCTTCAAAGATAATGGATCGCCATGGCGACCTGCCTGTCAATCAGTCTGTCAGCCACATCCACTCCTGGCCCCATTACAGCCCTCCGCCTCTGCTGGACACACACAATGGATCTTCTGTGTGTGTATACGTGTGTGTCCAAACCCACAGAGCCATTAACAGGTACTCTGGACCAACTAAGGAGACCCCTCCACCCCTCTTCTGATCCATGTATGAGTGACACTGGAGCCCCGGCGGCTCCCCAACCCCCCAAAGATAGCACGGTGACACAGGACCCTTTTTGGAAGCGGAGATCTGAAATTATCTTGGGGGTCATGAACATAAGGACGTAATAGTCTTTTTTTTCTGTCTTTTTCTCAAACAAGCAAACTTAACCTGCCATGTGATGAATTTATTTATTGGAGTTCAGAGCAAACACAGCAGCAGAGGACAGGAAATTAGGAGGAAAGTTTGCGAAAAATATGATTCTAAAAACACTTTGGAAGTTTCTGTGTCAGGATTTCACACTAAATTGTCCTAAAAAATTTACTTAAAAATGATACTAGAAGGCAAGAGAAGCCACATGTTGGGTTTGAAACGTTTTAAGGATATAAACAAAAACCGAATTCAATAAAGCCCGAGTCCTAAATGTGTGTAAGTTTATGAGAGTGCGGGTGATGCATGAGTGTGTCGCGGAGGTTAAAGAAGAGATGAAAGGGCGGCCATTGCCTGCTGATGACTGATAGCATTCAGCAGGGCTTTGGCTGATGTCTGCCTGATAACACAGAGGACGGCTCAGTCGGTCTGCAAGCAGAGGGGAGTCTGAGAGCAGCCAATCAGGAGCCGAGTACACAGCCAAAAAGAAACTGGGGTTCAGTGTGTGTGTATTCCAGGGGTACCTGTATGTAAAAGCCAGCTTCTGATTGCTGACTATAATGTTTTAACCGCTTTCCTAAACAAACAAAAACAAAAATGTCAGTGGTACCAGTACGTACTGGTACAGCTGCACTTTATGCTAAGATAGGCTCAGCAGCTACTGCAACATACTGGGAGTGCCACCAGTCTGCCCATCAGACTCAAGAGCGCAGACCTCCACCAAGCCACACAACCCCCCCCCCCCACCCCACCCTCCCCCCACCAAAGACACCGTACCCTAAGTTGCCCACCAGGGTGCAAGCGTGTGTGTGAATGGGTGAATGTGTATTATGTAGTATAAAGCGCTTTGAGTGGTCAACATGACTGGAAAAGGGCTATATAAGAACAAGTTCATTTACCAAAATCCATCCATAACTTTTTGAGTTACATTGCCAGCAGAAAAACCAACACCAGGCAAAAACATAACCTCCTTGGTGGAGGTAATAAGGACCTTTTCCACTAATTGAAACTATTCATTACCAGTTAAGAATCATCGTTGCTATGGCTACCTAGAACAAAAAACTGTACAGGATCAACATCATATTTGAGTTGGAGACTGAGATTAGTTTCCTGAAAAAAAAATTCTATCAGCCAATTATAAACTTTTTATGTAGATAAATTCAAGAGCTGTAAAGCAACTCAAATGTAGTTATAATTAATTTAGTTTTCTAATCAGATTAAACATCACCACATGCTAAAATTGAAATGGAATGATGCTCCATACAAACATCCTGTTACTCACTAAGTCCTTTTGGATGTTATGGAAGTAGTTAAGACATCATTGTTTTGGGACATGTTGGGGGGATGGATAGATGAAAATAGCAAATGAAAGCTAACAGAGGTGATTATCTGGTTTATTCAGAAGTTCAATTAAACACCAGTTTCAGAAAAAGTCCCTCATCTTTATGAAAGCGAGATAGGAATTAGGCAAACAAGCTGCTACTGTTTGTCAGTCCTGTCATCAGGATTTAGGACCGTCTCTTCACGTAGATCTCCGGCCAGCAGAGACGGGTATTTGTTCTAAGCAGAACTGACAGATGAGGACTCCTCATGAAAGCGTAACAGCTTATTGGGTTTGAAGATGCTGCTTAGATTGATTGAAAGCTGATTTGTTCAAAGTTGACAACAATTTATTTTATAACCCAGAAGATGATAAACAGCAAAGAAGTCCAGGTGAGAAGAAGAAAATGGGAATTCTTCTGACTTTAAAGCTGTTTGATCACCAAGCAGATATTTATCCACATTAAATCTGATTTAATTCCATTTTGATTAATCTAGTTAGATTCATTTACAGCCTTTTATACACCAGAAATTCCAGATAATTAATTTTATAAAACACTGAGTCCATTTACATGACCACCAAATCATATATCTAAGAGTAATCAGATTACTGATGTGCCTCCTACAGGTGTTCATCAGGTTTATTATCAGAGATGATGTTGTTACTGTTTTCTCATTCTAGGGTTCAATGAACATGGAGCCACGACCTTTAGGGTAGCTGCTGGGAGTCAATGAAACGCTGCTGAATATAGTCAAATGATGAAAAAAATCTGAATCTGATGCGAGAGAAGTTGATTTTGTCAATCGTAAATGAAGTTTTGACATTAAGTGTACAGAAGCACAGCTGCACGGTGGAGTGGCGGTCTCTGTCCTCCTCCCACCATCCAAAGACATGCATGTTCGGTTGGTTGGTCATTTAAAAATGGTCCTTAGACATTAGAATAAGTGGAACAGATGATTAATGGATGTCCAGAAATGAAGTTATGCAAATGATAAAATTTTCTATTAGGCCTCATCGACAAGAGAAGCTGATTTTGGACGGCCAACCTTGAAGCCTGTGCAAAGATCTCGCAGAGCATTAGTACACTAAATGAGAGTAGCGTCACCAGAAAAGGAAACGTTTAAAAAAAACTTCTTTTATGAATCAAGAATTGATTAATTACATTTAAATTGATTCTATTTCTAATCTAGCCCCGTTATCCACTTCAGAGCGAAGCCTTAGCCCCACCAGCACGACCAGAGCAATCCGGATTCTTCCACATATCTCTGATACTGCCCCCATGTGGCACCAAAATGCTACAACATGCATTTGCGAAGGCCAAGTTAATGGCTCCTTTGGTTTGGGATTCTGCAGATGCGTGTGTGGTCCTCTCCAAACTTCCTTTTTTGCTGGTTGTGCCACCGTTTCTCTTTCATTAGCATCTAATTAGTCAAACTAATTGCCGAGGTGGAGACAACAGCAACCTGCTAAGTTTTTCCTCAATAATGCATGTTTTGTGTTGCTCTTCTCAGAGTGATCCAGTAGTGTACACGCTCAGTTTTTGTGCCTAAAACAATTTGAGCTGCACCATTTTGAAACCATTTACTGCCTTTTAGTGTAATTTGTTGCATGTGCGACTGGCTTGTACAGTGTCAGCTGAATGAACTCAGATGACGGTGTATCACTCAGTTCTGCATGTAGTCTGGGTTTTGTTAGGTTGGTGGCAAGTCAAGTGATTTCTGCATAAATACCAGGACCACAAGAATGAAAAAAAATGCTTAATTATCAGATAAAGTCTAACAGTGAATTCACTGTTTAGAAGAAAAAATTGTGTATCGTGAGTGTGGGGGGAGTTGTGTACATATACGTACCCCTCAGGTTCACACCAGCATGCTTTCTACAGGATACACACCATTCATGTGACACCATTTAAAAGCTGAAACATCCCGTCCAGCCAGTGTCAAAGCAGTGACACAGAAATGTCTCGCTGGTCCATTCTCATCCGAAAAACAAAGACCTCTAAAGCAGTAAAGGACCAGGGTGGGAGGGGTCAGGGGTCAGAGAGCATATGTTCCAGGAAAGAGTTGTCCCCTAATGTTTCATAGGCTGTTTTTAAGAGCCGGGTCGAGTCAAGACAGCGTGACGACAGGCTTGTCTGTTAAAACAAACAATCGCCACTGTGCTTTTTTGTTTTTTTGGGTTTTTTTGCTGTAAGTTTGTTGAAAATTTAGTGTAAAATAGCAAAAAGTTTCATTTTACGGTGCTTTTCTGTGGCCGCAGTTAACCAAGCTTGAATTAAAACCGCTGCAAAATTTATTTCATGTGCCAAGAGATTGTTTCTAAAAGTCCAACAATTTTCTGTGCAAAATTTACAAACTACCTCCAGCAGTTCGATATTCAATTTTACCATCAGATCACATTATCCAAACATTAAATCCAACTATAACACCATCAAAAACATCATTTAATAAGAGCAGTTTCTGTGTTACAATTCCCACACGAGGTTCTGATAAGATGTAGCGCACAAAGCTGTGGAAGCAGCTTTACAAATGTTACTATCAGTGCTGAAAAAGAGCTTTTTTATCCTGACAGGATGCCAAATCCAAAGCAGTTACACATTAAGGAGCAGAGAAAAAACAGAAGGACAGTCATTCAGATGGAGTGATGGAAGCAGATAACCATCTGTGTCCTTAGATAAACTGCAAAACCTCAAAGTGCAGAAGGGAAGCTGCTCTTACCAGACAGACACATGTGATGCAGGGGTTGTCGGTGATGTTGGGGATGTGCAGGACCTCTCCTTCATTCTCGCAGCTGGCTTCGGTGCCTGTAATGAAGAGGAGAGCGAGATGCAAGCTGAGAGCTGACAGATGCAAAACAGGTTCGGACATCTCGCACAGACCAGCGCACTCAATCTTCACTTGACACTCAGGACCAGACTATCAGTTCATTTCTAAAAAGTACAGCATGACAAACATCCCTCATCTGTCGTTTCACTGTGCATGTTTGAATTTTTATTTTAT
>JBAMHX010000007.1:5850911-5864121 GCA_037177515.1 Pseudomugil tenellus | reverse complement strand
TCGTCTTCAGAAACAGGTGGTGCTGAAATGACCAGCAATGCTAGCAGAAAGATGCTGCTGCTGAGTGCAGCTGAATGTAATGCTGTGAGCCTGTGATTAAAATGGATACATGGGGAGTTTTTAAAAAGATTAAAGCAATAAGTTACTAACTAGTTAACAGCAAAAACATCAGTTATCATTGATAAAAAAAAAACTGCTGTTTAGTTTCAATGTTTGCATAAAGTTATCGCTGGGTTAGCTCTGAAAATAGAGGCTTCAAGTTATCACTAATAAAAGAACGTCTGGAAACATATCCCGTAATCACGTCTGTCTCCTTTGTACACACTGAGACAGGACAGGGACAGACATCTGCTGAGGAGGTGAGTCTGAAGGATTAAACAGGAAGTCAGACCCTTAAAAGTGTGAAGTTCTGTTGCCATGTAAAGTTATATAAATAGCTACAATAATATTAACTTGTTCATCATGGAGAGCATGGAGATGCAGAGACAGGGAACAAGAAGCAGATGTTTGGAGAAAGAGCTCAAACAGACCCAGGAATAGAAGAAGCAACTCCTGCCATGAGTGGGGTTTGTTCAGGTAACAAATCACATGACCGGACAGATGACAATGAACAGCTGCACATAAGATCGTTTAGTGCACAGAACAGAGCATTTCATCTATTTCTGTGGCAATAATTCAAACGAATACTGAAAAGAAAAGTTTGGAATAAGGACAAAGTAATGGGTAAATAAAAAGTCTGATCCTTTTTCACATTTCCATCAAGTCAAAATTCACCCGGAGATTTAAATAAACTCTTGTCATCTACTTTCATCCACATGGAAATAAAACTATACAGTAAAATCTGAAGCAAAAGAGCAGTGATGGTGACCTGTGGCAGTCTGCTCTGTGGTTATCACAGCAGGAAGATTGCCGGTCCGGCCTTAGCTGGAGACCTTTTTTGGGGGGTGGGAGGAGTGGGTGGGGGGAGGGGGGCTTTGTGTCCCTCAAAGTGAATAAGATGGACATTAAACAGGATAAAGCAGGTGTAGAAATGAATAGATGAACAGACAGATTTTTTTTCTAACAGGAAGAGGAATTAGGTATGTGGTTGTTTATTTCATTGTGTCCAGAACTTAGCAGAAGCATGACATTATGGCAACTTCCTTCATGTTGCTCAAGGTTTTGTGTCTAACGCTGCAGTAACTGACATCGATAACATTGCTGTTAACTCATCGTCATCATGATTTCACCACTGGCTGATAGGTGCATCTATAATCATCTGCTAAGGGCAAAGCCCCCCCTTGTCTTAAATCCTACATACGTCCCTGTTTTTAACACCGCATCATGTGATAAAAGTAGGTAACATATTAAAAATGAGTGCAAACTTTTATTCCACTTACTGCAACAAGAATTAAAGCTGGGTGTATGTTAGTTAATTTCTCCTGGTTTATAGGGACAGGTCCTGTCCAGGTGGTGGGGGTGGGGACAGTCTCTGTGAAAAGGTGTGGGGGTCATTATGTATGAGAAAAGATGGAAAATGAGTCTGATACACAGTAGATTCCCTCCTGCCCTGTTTAGCTCAAATGTAATCTTATAACATGTGAATTCTCTCTCTGTCGCGCTTCAGTTTCTTCTACAATAAATATGTGTGAGTTACATGATCCTTAAATCACATCTGCCCATAAAAACATGACTTATATTCATCACTCACAAAGGATTCTAGGATTTATTTACATTGTAGGTGTACCGCTATCGTTTAATATGAACATTCAGTCAAATAAATCAGTGATATTCTTAAAGGAACTGAACATTAGGTGTAATTATAAATGTCACGAGTGCTGAAACATGATGAACGACTACTTTCATGTCTGTCCACATAAAAGAGTCAATTTTGTAACATGATTTAGTGAATAAAAAGCTTCCAAAGGAACCAAATATAATTTTGGTAATTTTCTCGAAAAGATCAAAACAGGGGATCAGTACTGTTCACACGAAAAGAAACTGGAGCAATTTAAGTTTCCTAATAAAATGATTTAGCAATTATCTAATCCGGTCTGATTATGCTGTAAACTCAGAGATGAGAATAAGCTGGTAATGAAACCCAGAGAGAGGCGTCGGCACTACTAAATCCAAACTCTGACTTTGCTATATTCTCTTCAAACGGCGGCAGCTCAGCAGTTTTCTGATAGCTGGTTTGATATTAACAGCAGGGTGTGTGCGGCTTTGTTTAGCGGTTCCTCACATCAGAACTGGTTTACTGGACACGGGGAAAAAATAAATGTCAGAAAGTGTTTGAAATGCACAAATACAAAAAAAAAAAAAAAAAAAAGGAACAAACGCAAAACTGGGCTATTAAAGGAAAAGAAAGTTTTAATAGAAGGAGAGAAAAGTTGTGAATCATTAGTAAGAAAAAAAATGAATAATTTTAGAGAAAATACCATTCATGACCTGTGAATGTAGCAAACCATCACCAGGTTGTTGTTCAGATTTAAAGTGTTTGACACACTTTTATGCTTTAAAATATTTTAAGTTTTTATTGAATCAAGCAGTGTTATTCTTAATTATGTTAATCAAAAAATCAGCCATGTCCAACATTTGGGTTCTTCCTGTGCAATTGCTCAACATCGCCTCTAATTTTCTTGATGTCTTTTTCCTGTTAGTTTTTGCATAATCTTCTCAGGAATCAGAACAAACTACACACATATAAAAGAAAGGCATCACAAATCAATGCTCTTACATGACGTCATCCAGACAGCATCAGAAGTTATCACATCATTTCTAAAAAAAGAAAAAATAAATTTCTGTCTATGAAAGTAACACAATGAACATACAATTTGTTTTCATATGAACTGCATTAATATGTAACAGATGCATTACAACTGTTATTTGTCCCATAAAAGCCCAGCGTGATATATATGATACATTTACGTTCTCAGACATTTTACATCACTTTATAGTCAAAACCTTGTTCAAAATCCTGCTTAACACAATCTGATTCTTGTCTTCAGCCCCTTAATGGACAATAGAAAGCAGAAGATTATACAGTCAGAATTTTGACATATTACATGGTAATAAATGGTAAATATCCCTGAAATATTTTATGCTTTTTTCTTTTCATTTTGTTAAAGGGACAAATAAAGACCTCATATAAAAAATGGTTGGGTCATTAAGGGCAAAGTTGGTATCTTTTGAGTATTTTGCAGTGGTTGCAATAAATATAAAAGGCCAATGCCATCGGAATCAGAAGCTAGGAGTATATCCCCAAAACCCTCAATTCTCCAATCATCGATTAGACACAATACAATAATATAAAGATGTACATGTTCAGACACAAAGCTCCACCTGGTGTCAAAACCAGGCCAATATGACACATGACATTTTATTTTCACTTGATTTAAGGTCAATTTGACAAATAGTTCCAGAGATAGTTCTTGCATAAAGTGCCACCTAGTGAGGAAACCATAAATCGAAAAAAAAATGGTCAAATTTGAAGCATGTCGTCCCCTTGGGGACCTAAACAGGTTTACAGAGTATCAAATTCCGATTGTTGAAACTGTTCGAGTTATCGCGCTCACATGAAGGATATCCTGCGCTGGCGGCAGACGCGGCGGTTGTGATGAAACCATTATATCTCTAACACCCAGCGTTTGGGAATATAATTAAGTGAATGGATGAAAAATACTTTACAGTGTAGTTTATCGCCTTTTTGCAGAATGAGAGTTACACAAAAAGATGGGGTTGTAGTTATACTTTCAGATGGATTTTCCACACAAACTTTGACACATTTTAGAATAATTACCATACTGGTCAGAGTGGTCATGGCTCACAGTTGTTAAACAGTTTTTTTTATATAACAACCAAATTTTGCATGCTGCAAAGTCTCAACAGTCTTAATTCTCTTTCGAAACTATCCTGAACTCTGCTGCAGATGCAACAAATTCCTGTCTACATGTTTAAAAAGTATGTAGCTTTACATTCAATCAATATTATGTTATACTGAACAAAGATATCACTGTCTACAGTTGCATGGACATTTTCTTGAATGTAGTTCTGGCCCAGAGAAGCCCAGAGATTATTTAGAAATATTTAACTTGATTTCTTCAGTACTTCAGTCATTCATTTGGCTCATAGAGAAATAAATAAAACTGGAGGATTACAGCTTGTAGAAGAAAAGAAAAAAACTCTTTTGGAAAAAGTTCAGCACCTTCAGGAAATGTTACTGTGGGATGAGAAAGAGCTAAAGAATGCTAATGGATGGAGGGATGGAGTGGTGGGAAAGAAGATTAAACAAGCAGCATGAGGAAGTGCATGGTGAAAGTTAAAAGAGACAGTGAAAGATGATAAGAGACCAGAAGCAAGTGATTGGGACAGTAATTGAGAGGAAATGGAAACATAAACCAAGTTAAAACCAAAGAGAAACTAAACTGATAAGAAGTGACAGATGAAACGAACGGGCAGGAGATGCAAGAGAAAACAAAAGAAAGAAGAAAATGAGAGGATGACTAGAAATGAAACGTTCTCTGGCGAGCATGACAATCTGAGCCGAGAGACAGAAATAAATAATATTTACCTAAATGAGAAAAGGAAACCAAAATGAAGAGTGTGTAACTCCATCTGCAGCGCTCCTACACACACACACATCTGCAGCCAAATTAAACAGTGACAGCTTTGCCTTCGCACCATTACCCAATCTGCAGCTGATCTGGCCTGCAGAAACCCAAAGAGAAACAAAAAAACAGTCACTTCAAACGCTGTCAAACAGAGCTCCGTTCAACTAGTTGACAGCTGTTGGGTTGGTCTTTACTCTTTCTCAGCAGTTCTCAGGAGGGAAATGCAGAAATGTAACAATCACAGTGCTTTAGAAAGATGATGGAGAGTCGGAAATTCAAGTGTTTGCTTTGGTTAAAAGTTTCTTTCTGGTGAAATTCCATGAAGAAATCTTAGAAAAGATGTTTCAGTCTCACCTGGTTTGGGGGTGAAAGCTGCGTTGAATGAAAGAACGGGATGTGATACAGAAATGGTACTTAAACTGGGAAAAAAGCTTCCCCCTCTCCGCAAAGTCAACCCTATCTCCTGTTTTAGCTTTTAAAAAGATTGCGAAAAAGCAAATAGAATCTGCACCACAATGTAACTCCATTTAACCATCATGATTCATACAAGTTGTGTTGACAAATAAAAAACATACCACTTGTCTTGATTAAATGTTCAATTTACAAACTAGATCTGAAAGTAACAACCAAAAGAAAAAGAGCCCTTCAACCTGACTGACACCGAGCAGCTATTCGATGGAGTGATGAAGTGGCTCAAACATGACAGGCGAACCTGGAAAAGAAACATGAAAACATAGCAGGATTAAGACATGACCACCCTCTAAGGACAAGCAAAACCTTGTTGTGTGTGACTTACCTGCCACAGATCAGCCAATACGTGTGAACAAGCTCCAACTTCAAAAACCTTCATAAGACATAAAAACAACGAATTGCGAACAAGGCGACAATCTCATGACATTCTATTAATTTCTACAGTCATTTAGCAGACGCTTTTATTTTTTACTTTTACTTACATCAGGGTCATGGGATTTAGTGGGTACATAAACAGGTACACAAAGTATTAATTCCAATTGTGAAAACTATTCGAGTCATTGCGTTCACACGAATGATATCCGGTGGCAGTGGAAGTGGTGGCGGTCGTGATTTAACCATTATATCCCTGAACGTGGACTGTTTGGGATATAATAAGAACTTCAGTGTAGGATAATGACTAAGTTGTTTATCCTTTATAAAACTGTAAGTACCACAAAGGTGTGGTATGAACCAATGTGTCAGAATATGTGATTCGAGCCGCTTTACTGAAATCCTTCAATCGGTTCTTAATCTTACCGATGCTAAACGTATTCATCCTCTGCACTGGAGTACATATATTGGTCAATATTCTGTACTTACCACTTTATTTTTAAATAGCCTTTTGGGGACAAATAAAGGGATTTTTAAAAAGACAATTTAGCAACAAATTTAATTTCATTAAATAAAGGCGACATTTAGAAAATTTTCAATAAAGTACAGTTGTGATTTGTAGATGTTTTCTTTGAATGGTGTTCTGCGCATAAGCAGTAATTCTCAGAACATCTTGTCCTATGAGACTCCACCTGAGGAGGACGGAGCAAGGGGCAACCTCAGTCGGAAAAAAAATTCCAAGACAGAGCAAATGTTTAAAATCTGCAAAAAAAAGAAAAGAAAATTAGTTTACGTTCATTGGGTCTTTTCCATTAGTACCTACTCCGCTCTACTGAACTTGTTCAGCTTAACTCTACTAGACTCTACTGGTTTTCCATCATAATTCGGGACCCTCCGATGTGGGTAAGGTTCCAAATGTCCTGCGATCAAAGTTATTCTGAAGCTGCAGAAAGTATGTTGGTGTTGGTTCTGAAGCTGCCGCCCGGATTGCTATTGATACCAAAGCTACAAGATGATCACTACTCCAGCCTGTAGCCAAGAGTTAAGCCCAACTCTCCCCGCTTGGAACGTCAAGGAGAAGATACAGCAAAACCAACTGCTTGGTACACAATACCCTGAAGCCTTGTAGCGCCGGTGAGCGTAGGTACTAATGGAAAAGGTCTAAATGACAACTGTGAGGGGGACTACCATGCGTAACAGTCTTTTTTAGAAGTGCGATTTGATTTGATATAGTCATACAAATGTCTTAGGAGATGACATGTTTGTTGGATACATACACAACTTAGGGAAAAAAATGGTGCATATTACGACCATAAAGTCACTCACAAGATGATGCAGAGAAATGAGGCAATTTCACAACGATGGTTCGCAGTGCTGAAGTTAAAACACTCATCCAAGAGGTTCTTTGTCTGTTCTTAATATTTAGTTGATTATAAGCCTACAGAGCTGCATCCAGATGCGGGCTACAAATGATCATCAGCAAATTAGAGGCGAAGGCTCATAAAACAATGCCGTTGATGAGACACCTGCTTTCACCGGTACTATTGAAGTGCAACACCAAGAGCCTTAAAAGTACTCTAATTATTAGTGGAGTTTAGTTCATGAAGTATCTGTTATTTTACATTACATTACAGTCATTTAGCAGACGCTTTTCTCCAAAGTGATGTACATTTTTGGGTCATAGGGTTCAGTGTCTTGCCCAAGGACACTTCAGCATGTAATCAGAGGAAGCCTGGAATTGATCCACCAACTTTCAGGTTGGCAGACAACTGCTCTTACTTCCTGAGCTACATTCCTCTATTTTTTTACCATAGGGCATGCTTAAAAGTCTTACATTTTATGCAAAATGTACGGATCATGCGCTTAACGTGTTGTTGTGTGACTTCGGGAAAGCGGCCATAGGAGAGGACAGCATGGGAACCATATAGAGAGAAGTATGGCCACTGTGACAAAACAAAGTAAATGAACACGTATCAACAGCTTAATAAGAGAAGGAAATTGACTGTAAACACCTGCAGAATTACTCTGAGAGTGTTTACTTTGGATCTCCAAAGTAAATAAAAGATGAGACTGACGGCTGGAGCTGGCTGCGTACGGAGCATGGACAAGCTGATCAACAAATAAATGAAGTTTAAAAAGATTTCAGGGACAAGAAAAGGAAGCTGGGACACGGCAGTAACGAGCAATACAAAAGAAACATTTTTCACATCCTGAATTCTGATCGCAGTGATCGGAACCAAACAACCGGCGCCCACAACTCTTTCATCTACCCATTCATTCTGTTAGAGTAGACAGATGGGGAACTCTGTTCTGTCTTCTTTTGATTAATAATACGAGCCATGTATCTATCTTTGACATTTGGCCATTGTTTGAGTAATGGAGATGTTATTTTTAAGATTTTTCTGTAGTGTTGTTTTAAAACTGTACTAGTTTATCATTATTGCTAACGTAGATGGAAGGTGGAAACAGAGTTCCGCATAATTTTACGAAATGGATGATGGGAAGGGGATCCGCCAAGAAAATGGTGGATATAACTAATCTGTTTTGATGTTATTTAACCTTGAAATCTGGCATAATTATGGGTGTGTCCTTTTGATTGACAGGTATGTTATATCCATGGCACGAAGATAATGTAGCAGTGAGCATTAGCTTTAGCTTACCTACATTGGTTAGATGGTTAGATAATGATTAAAAAAATTAAAAATAATCAGTTACATATTTGTCCACAACAGACAAGTTGAGCACTGGTAAGAGTTAATGAACTAATACAGAAATAAAAGAGAGTATTAATTACTTATGGTAAGTAACTTTTATTACTAAATATTTCAGGAATAAATGTAATTCATCGTCATGTTTGCAGATCTTTGACAGGTTGTGCAATAATAACAAAGTTGTCCATTAAGATGTGCAGAAATTCTTCTTTGGGGATGAATTGCAGCTATAAAAGCAGATCTAATACAGGAGCCTGGTAATCCTGAATCACTACAACAATTACAAAATCTACTCTATTTTACAAACATTCAATGTCAGCTGAAAAAGTACCTTGTAGTACATTATGTCCAATAAGAACATAGTAACATCACAGACATTTCTAACAATTTTTCTTGGCAAGAACAAGCTGGTGCTGTTTCACCTTTACCTGTTACTGATATAAACTCTAAACATATCTACATCTTAAGAAAAGAAAAAAAAAACATCTGTCTCACAACAAGATTATGCAGTTTATTAAAACTAATGCAGTCTTTGCTAACGAGTCTTCTCTTCTGCCAGCTGTAATAATGCTCACCTTTTGTTAAAAGCTGATGATTATGGAGGCGTTCAAAGCAGTTTTCCCTTTAAAAATCATGTCACATTGAACTGGGTCCACAAGTTCATATTTGCCACTGTGCTTATTTAAAAATGCCCTACTGGTTTCCAGACAGGTTCAAAAGTATGCATACATCAGCCGCTGCATGTCCTCAAGTGTCCACAGAAAAGGAAAAAAACCCCTCAGTGCTGGTGGTCAGTGGGGGTGGCAGTAGCAGCAGTAGCAGCAGTGGCTGCGGTGGTGTCTGTCGGATATGGCCTTGATTTACCCGGAAGGAGCGGAACGGCAGGACGCGCCTGGCAACTTATTCTTGGTACAGAAGCGGGGGAGGCCTCTGGTGAGGCCTGGAGCTACTCGAGGGGGCGAGAGGGCAAGAGGATGTGCCTAACGTCACATCCAGAAGCTTGCGTAGGCGAGGGGGTTGTTTGGGGCTTGACTGGGATCAGGGAGGTGCAGGACTGTGGGCTCCACTGCAGCTGAAGCAGGGCAAAGATGGTAAGAGAGTCAGCAAATCATATGAAGAAGAGGAGGATTCTGCCTTCGTCCTGGTTCTGCGTGGGCCCATACCTCACCACAGTTGCCCACCACACTCACTAAAACTGCTGAATGTGGTGCGGTTCAGCAGAAAACGGAGTATTTGTGTGTGAGGACCAGTTATTTACCAGGCAATGTAAATTTGCGCCTGAGAGGAAATTGCTTCGCCACTGAATCATCTGACCTTGTCTGAGTATATTTACATATAAATATATATTTGACTACATATTGGAGTGTGCATCGATTTACAATGGCGTGTTTTTGTTTACTTGTGCACTGTGTATAAATATATACATTTAGTCATACGTGTGAGGCCCTGAATGTGCATGTATGTGCTGTTTAGACATGTCTTGTGTTTTGTTTATATCTGTGTGCAACTAGAATGAATTTATTGCGCTGCTTCTGTTAACAATGTTAGCCCTCTGCAGCCTCTGCTTCTTTCTTCTCTTTCACTTTTACAGATGACTTCCTGGAGACTTTTTTATCGCCCGACTCCTTTCCTTCCTTGTCTTTGTCCTTCTCCTTCTTCTCCTTTGCCTCCTTTTTCTCCCTGGAAGAAGATGACTCTTTCTTGGATTCCTTTTTTGCCTCCTCTTTGCTAGACTCTTTCTTAGACTCCTTCTTCTCTTTGGATGACTCCTTCTTTTCCCTTTTTGCCTCTTTGACTGGTTCCTCTTCACCTCTTTCTTCCTTCACAGATGCTTCTGACGGCTCCCTGGAAACATCTTTCTTCTCCTTGGATTCTTTATCTGCATCAGAAAAAGAAATAAGTACAATTTTATTGTAAAGCTCTCTAAAAAATATGTTTTTCACGTACCTTTTTTTTCTTTATTTGACTGGAGTTTAGATTAGTTTTGTTGGGAAAAGACCAGAGAATGATGCATTTCAATTTTATTTTTTTTTATTTGACCTGATTTTTCCCTAATTTAGGCCAAATTCCAATTCTTGTTGGACATCTTGTCCTTTACATGTAGCTTGATGGGCATTTGGATGGTTTAATGATCACATTTAGTTGATTTCAAAAGGAGAAGGAGCAACGTTTCTTTTCTTTTCTTCACCCAAAAAATACAATGAGATTATCCTAAAGTACGACTTCAGATGTCACACAGAAATCCAGCTGTGCTTTGTTCCTTAACAGACTGATGCAAACACGCTTCAAATCTCAGAGCTCTTTAATATGATGACAAATTGAGTGACAACAGCACCTGTTGCATGACAAAGGACCCACACTTATTCAAAGTTACCCCCCAAGCCTTTGCAAATGCACACACATCCCCTCCCCACACACTTTTCAGCCCCACCTCCTCCAGATTGGATTGGCTCTCTGATAAGATGATAAACGGGGACTGTTGTCTGTCTACAATGAGACGCACTTCTTATCTCCATGAGAACGGAGAGGGTTTAGAGACTGGAGACAACAGCCTGGTATCTGCCTGTGTGGGTGTGGACACTGCAATATAAGAACAGCTTCTAAAAGTATCAGCATGTGTCTGTGTGGAGATGAATCTGTCTTTGCATGTACGTGATGGAGACAGCAGACTCCTCTCAAGAAGTGTGTGCGTGTGCTTCCAGACTCCAGAGAAGAGCTCTAATCTGGCAGCTCATCGTCTAGGGCTTAAGAGACAGAGACTCAGGTGCAGTGTAGGGCAGGCGGGTGCCATAAACATTGATTAGAGGGAGCATTAATCATGTGATTGAGGCTAAAAATGAGACATTTTCAATAAAAAGTCAAATAAATTATTTAGCATTTGATTTTATTTTGCTGAATTTGCTAACATGGGAAGCAAAGATTAGAGTTGCAGTATTTATCTCTTCATGGTGGAACATTTTAATAGGTGCTAACTCTCATGGTTCATTAAAGTACTTGTGTTTTTCCGCCTTGTATCCCCACCCGACCATATAACCACACAACTGTAAAATAAACAGGCATGAATTGCATCCATTTTCACTCTCAGCACACACACAGCATGCACCTTATCTGTCCTCTATGGAAGACGTGAAAACAAAGATTTTGAGACGACTAATGCAAAGATAGACAACTGCAAATTGTCTGATAGTGCAAATTTGCACTTTGACATGCAAATTTCCCTACTGTTGTCTAGGTGGCCCCAGAACTTTTACAATCTGACATAAAAGAGAATCTGGGTCTGGGTGTGCCTGTATCTAAAGCTGTAAAGGAAAAAAAAAGTCTGTGGATACATGTCTGGGTCTTCAAGAGTGTTGTCATGAAAACAAAACAATATGTGCAATTCAGTGTTTTTACATCTGTCTTGGTAGCAATTTGACCAGTATGGCGAGAGTGTTAATCCCATAGCGACAGTCTAATCCAGGACTGGATGTTATCTGTCTGGTTACCACTTCACACACAATCCTTCTGTCTGTAAAGCAGCAGCTGAGCCAACAGACAAGAGGACACAATGCTAATTTGGATGTATCTCACTGTGCATTGTCTTACACAAGTTACACCCAGGTTGTCCAAAAACACACATACTCAGAACAATACCTGTTACATCATGTAAAAAAAAAACAACTTAAAATTTGTGTTTAGATATGCTATCTTGGATTAGTCTGAGCTGTTGCATATAAACATATTTATGTTGGTTGATCCTGGCTGTTTATTGCTTTGCAGATGTCAGCCTGGCAAATATAATGCTCCCTAATCTAATGTATATGATGACTGGATGCATTGTGTGCTTTTTAACAGTGTTATGCTACAAAGGTCACATGTGGAAAATTGATTTAATTCAATTTGTTTTTAGGTGAAAGGTGAAAAGTTCATCAGTAGCCATGAAAAAGCCAATAAGTCTGAGCTTTTTGTTAAAGTGACTCTTAGCATGTAGCTGCAAAACAATAAATGCAATGAAATTTGATTTGACCGTGAAAGTAAACCTGAGCTGAACCTGAAAGTGATCCTGGTAGCGATAAGTTGTGTGTTTGGTGTCAGAGTTCAGTGCAATACTGTCCATTCAGATTAACACTGAGAGTAAAACTCTGACCATGGCTGCTGAGGCATTCTGCATAGATGGCAGGTAAATAATCATCATTCGAGCCATGGGTCAAACCCTGACCTGCCTCGTGTCAGAGGTCAATGGCCCTCACCTCTTTGGCTTGTTTTCACAGCAGTAATAAAACATAACTGTGAACTAAAACAAGGTTTTAATGGTTTTCCTTTCTTCTAAAAACATGTTAAATGCTATCCAATATCTTTGACAGACACTCCGTCCGTCCGTCCATCCATCCATCCCTGCTTATATCTGCTTAAAAACTCACTGCGTCCAGCTCTACATGCAACAAATGTGTAAAACTAGACTCGCATCAGTCTAATTGCACCCACCTATGCTGTCCCCTATTGTTTGATTACTTGCTTGTGGTTGAAAGTAGCTTGCATCTGCTAAACGACTGTGGAATAGAATATAATAGAATTCATTGTGTGGGATGTAGGAGGGCAGCAGAAGAAGCCCAGATTTTCCTCTCCTTGGCTACTTCTCCAAGCCCTTTAGGGAATACTAAGATATTCCTTGACCAGCCAAGAGATATAGTCTCTGTCCTGGGTCTTTTTTTGGGTCTCCTCCCAGTGCTGGAAGGTGAAGTGTCCCAGATATTTGAGGTGTAGTCTGGTTCCTCTTGATGGAGTCCAGATGACTCATTTTAGACAAATTAAATGGCATTATAATACTGTAATCTGGAATAAACAAATAATTTTTAATATTTTGCATTTATGGTTTTGTGGTGCTGAATGGACAGTTCCAAAAATGATGACTTTACTTCAATCTTTAAGTTCCTCTTCCGTTGTTTCTGACACATTTTCTTATTTACTTTTGATTGAACAGGAATGTTAATTTAGTCTGTTTTTGCCATTTCTGTGTGTCCCTGTAAGACATTTTCCATGCGGGGCTTCAAGGACGGCTGTTGTTATTGGACTGCGATTTAAATATGT
>JBAMHX010000007.1:5801177-5839350 GCA_037177515.1 Pseudomugil tenellus | reverse complement strand
TATATATATTAATATACATGTCCTGTCTGTATACCAGCGTGTTTGTTGTTCCAGTCAGAACCAAAACGTTTACCGAGGTATCGATCCAGCCTGCTGCTGTGTCTCAGGGCTGTAGAGTTGCCTGATATTTCATGACCAACCTTTTTAGCTCAACTTTTAGCTGAATCATTATTTGATTATTTTTTTTATTTAATTAAACTATTTCATTTAATAGCATTTTATAGATTATGTATTAATTATTACATTATATATATTTTAATATACATATTTTTATTTGACTTTTACTGTGTGTAAATGCATGGTGCGTGTGTGTGTATGAGTGCATGTGAGAGAGCGAGCTTATGATCAGGTGCGTGTTTTTTAAATCGTTAGGTTATCAACTTGTGAGTGTGAATATCTGTATTTAATGTGCAAACATTGTTTATATGTAAATCCCTTTTGTGTTACTTTTTGCATTAAAATGCTTTATAAGTTTCATTTCAACTTTAAATGTTGATAAATTGTTAGAAATGATGGAATTTCCACTGATTGATTTAACTTAAATGTTCCACATTGATGAGATATCAGCACAAACTGTTTATTTTTACTTGTCATATCCCTAATTTCTCGCGAGTAGGGAACTTCTGTTAACAGGTTTGTGTTGCAGGTGCGAATCCACAAACACTTCTGTTCAGTCAAACAGATGGTGTAACAATATAATTCTTATGCGAATATGCGAAAAGCTGAATTTACACATCTCACAGAAAACATCCTTTACTATATAATCATACAGAAACCTTTCTCTCTTTACTTTCACACATTTTCAGTCCCCTCCTCCTTTCTTTCTCTCTGCTATCTACTCTCTTACTCATGCCAGTAAACTCTCAGTTGTATGTAAATTGTTGGTTTGGTCCTATAATCACAGCTCCAAACAGCTGACAACACGGCCGATGCTGTGAGCCTAAGCCAGGCCGTAAACACATACATGACCTTTGAAGGTCACTGCAGCAGTTTAATTACATGTCTCCTGGGAGTTTATCCACCAAGAGGAGGAACCTAAGCTTCTAACTTAAACAGATGTATTTATTATCTGTCTTTAGAGCCCATCCATTTGTACTATTGTATTAATGTAAATTTTTACACTACACAAGTTTAAAAATGTCTGCTTCCTCATTTTTTTGGGAGGGGGATGAAGTTTAGCTGCTACTCAATATCAGCTAACTACCTTAGATTGGCAAACTATGCATTTCACAGTAAGAACTTTGAAACGAAATGGTATACAACCATTAATGGTAGTTCCATGCAACTGGTACCATTAATCGCAGGTAAATGGAAAACCTGAGAACTTACAAACTCATATATAACTGAGTCTCATATACTTTAATCAATGCACATAACGATGCAGACATTAAAAAGTAAAAGTTTCTACTTTTCAAAGTCAGCAATGCTTTCTTGCAAATGAAGATCGAAAGAAGAAAAGATCCTTTAAATGTAAAAGATTTAAAGATCCTTTTAAACTGCTACCTGGCAATGAAATAGCAGTTTTTGCCTGGATTTATACTTGAATGCCCTTTGATGGAACATATTACGATGCAAATGACATAAAAATGGAAACATTCATGGTGGAAAAAAATAAATGTATGCTGCACCAACAACTGCATTCAAGATTCATTCTGCAGAAATATTGAATGCATGGACAGGATTGTGGATGCTTTGACAACAAAAAAGACAGAAGTTTCCTTTAAATGTCATTAAATGAAGGACAAAGTGTTTCCAAAGATCTTTGACATCATTAAACAACTTTTATAACACAGAAATGCAATGAGTGAATATTCTGGACTGCTTTGAAAAGCCAGTGTCTCTACTGCATTATCCATTTAGAAAGTCCTTAAAAACTGTTGATGCATAAAAACTAGCTGCAGAAAAGAAAAGATTAGAAAATGGAAAGAGCTCTATTTAGGGTGCAATTTCTGGCTGAATTGTCAGATTTCATGTTAACTCAGGTGTGACTGAGGAGGAATTTGACTGCATTTAAGCTACAGCTCATCTGTGTATATACACTCAGTAGGATCATTTGGTGGATGGATAACTGCTCACTTTTAGTTTACTTACACATTGAAAGCCAGTCAACCACACCCACATACCACATTCATGCATGCTTTGATTTTCAGACTGCTTGCTTTTAGAGCTGCTGTCTCACATAAAACCAGAAAAAACCCACCTTTAAATGGCAGTACATCTTGCGTTGTGTTTTGCTCATATAAAAATTAAACATGTAGTAAAACAGTATTCATTTAGGGAATTTACTCCTATTATGAAGAAAGTTTCACAAGGTGAAGAAAAAAATGAATGACCAGTTTGAGGTTGTCCCACAAAGCAAGCTGGGGACATAGAAGACATGGCTGAGGTGATTGGCAAAGTGGATACAAATCTAAAGATCCTTTGCATCATGTTTTCACCTCAAATGGGATTAAATCAAATTTAAGGGTGAAAAGATTATTTACAAAGTGCCATTTTTGACATGTGCATAACATTTAGACACTGATTTTGAAGCTACAAACAACTGATGAGCCGACAAAACAAAAACCTGCACTGACTTTCTGTCAGAAAAACAGTCACGTGACGGAAAAGTCAAACTGGCGTTGTTGCAATGAAGTTTTAGTTTGCAATTTGTTCACGAAAGGTGCCATTAAACTTGTAAAGCTCTTTAATTTATACTTGTGAAAACAACCTCTGCTAGCAACCTCTACATCGCTACAATGGTATGCTGCACACACAATAACACACACATACACAGAAGTGATTAATCTGACCACTCCTGTTCTTGGCAGTGAGCTTCCCCCAGTAAATCTGGGCTCTGGTGGTAGACTACATTACACACACACACACACACACACACGCACTTTGTATAAATTAAACAGACAAACACACATGCATGCACCTGCAGAAATACACGTGCATAAAAGTATGCATCTGTGAATACAAGTACTTACACACATCTGGAAAAAGCACTTTCAATCAGTCATGCTGCTGCTTCACTGCTGTTACTTTCAGATATAAAGGATTTTGTTCATGTACGATACAGGAACAGCACTGTTTGGTATGACAGAAATGCTTGATCTCTAAGGAAAAAAAAACAAAGAAGTGACTTTTATTGATTGTTAAAAGGAGGAAATAGCAACCAACTGAATACACACACTTTGTCAAACTACACTTGAATACAAAAATGCCTGCTTTCAATCCAGTGTATAGGGTGCAGAATGATATAAGGGGTGAGAAGGATGACTCGGCATATTTTTGGATGTAAAATGTTTAAAGTTTATTTAAACACAATTCTATGCTATCCAGGTTATTTATGGAGCTGACCAGAGAGGAAAATAACACTTAGTTGACCAGTTGTGCAACTTCATCAGTCAGTAAGTGAAATATATTTACCTTCAAACAATGACAATGAACTGTTAAAAGATGACAAAAAAAAAAAAAAACAGCACAATAAACGTTGTATTTACAGCTATAGAAAACAATCCAAAATCCACAAGAAGCTTTATTCAAACAAAAAAAGGTTGTACATGATGCAAACCCACAAACTTCGAAAATGATTATTTGCTATATGTGGCAGGTTTGCTGATTCAGCGTCTGTGAAAAATAACTTTTAAACTCAGATACATTCTTAGTTTGATATTTTATTTCTACTTCCATTTCCACCTTGCTTCACTCATGAAACCTTAAAAAATTAGCCTTTAGGTTATCCAAACCAAAATAGTTTGTTTTCAGTGCCAAACATCAACCATCCTCAGTTTGAAGAAACACTACCATCAAACATTCTCAGTGTAAGGAAATGCTACTCTGCTACCATAAACCATCTTCCGTTAATGGAAACGCTACCGTCCTAGCATTTCCTCAGTTGCGGGGAACACAACATCACCTTCAACCCCATTGCTTCTTTTTTCTGTGACTCTAGCTTAAGAAGTCATGTTTAATGTATAAACAAGGCAATATTCCACTTTTACAGATGAATTTCAGAGTGGCAATTTGTGCAAATTAGAAGTGAAGGTTTTCAGCCCCCCCTGTTGACTTTCTTTTCTTTTTTTTTTTTTTTTTAAAGATGACTGTATTTAGGCTGAGGAGGCACAGGGTGTATATGTTTGTGTGTGTCGTGGTCACAATAGTCTAAATGTAGAGGGAAGTGTCTGGCAGACGGCCTGGCCTCTGTGGCTGAGGATATGCGTCATAATCATCGTCAAGGGAGCATCCTATAATCTCATATAACACCTCATATACATCCACAAATACTCTAAAATACACATTTTATGAGAAAGTGCATCAAACGCACATGATTCCTTTAAAAAAGGTCACACAAACAATCCAGAGTGATAGTGAAGTTATTGTTCATGCGATTTGTATTGAACCAATTTATTTTACCTTACCTAATCTAATCAAATGAAAAACAAACCAAAATACACCGTGTAATAGGGGACTACATTTATAGGCCGAGATAAGACTGGGAGCTAAACAGGAAACAGGAAGTATGAGGAACTGTGGGAACAAACACAAGCTGTCAACTCAAACTGATCTGGAACCCCATGTTGCAAACGTGAACAATCATCTTGATATTTCTATTAACAAATTTTGACTTTGAAATGTAAGGGGACTTTTCTGAGTATTTTAGCTTTTAAGGTTAATTTTAGCCATTTAACATGCAGTTAATGGCAGATTCACAGTGAGTTGGTTTACATGAGACGTTTAATTGCTCTTTCATTCCGTACACAAGTAAGTTCTGCTTTAAACAGATGAAAAACAACCATGTAAACAACTAATTCCGAGTGGAATTGACTATTAAACTTAGCTTTGCATAAAGTGGCTGGTTTACTTCCCTTTTAAACCTAATTAATTCATTCCGACCTGAGTTAATTCGGGTCGTTTTGCGCATGCTCGTTACCTTTTCCCGTCACGATGACTAACATGCGCAGTCTTCGACCTCCCGTCCGCCTCCCATCTTCGCTATATTCGGTCCAGCATATTTTTCTTCTGATCCTCTGCTGGTCAAAAAAATAAAGTAGTACACTTGTGTCGAGCTAGTTCTTCAAAAATATAATCAATATTGAAGCAAAAATTGTTTTTATTATGTTGTTTTCCACGTACTAGATAATGTGAGAAACGGAAGCATGTGTATATCCGGTATACGTGATTGCGTCACTTACGTCGTCACATCAGTATAAAGGGAAGGCGAATAAGCGTGTTGCCATGTAAATTTTAATTCGGAATTAATATTTTCATGTAAACTCAAAGAAGAATTATTTAATTCCAAATGATTAATCTCGAATTAGAAAATCATGTAACTGTACCCAGTGAGAGGGGGGAAAAAATTCTCTTATCAAATATTTACACATACATACATACATATAAGTATGGACATTTTTCAGGCCAAAAGTTTACTAAGAAAAGGTAGTCATTTGTTAAAAAATAAAATTTAACAAGTAGGTAAAACAAAAGTGTTACAATGGTGGTCATGGATACAGGAAATGTCTTGATGGGAAATTTTATGTGTGCACATTGTAGTACCATCTAAATTTTAGATCCAAAGTAGAGATTTGAACCCTTTAAGACACGACTTATGAAAAAAATAATCTAGAAAGATTTATTTACCATTTATCATCATGCTTTCGGATTTACATAAAGGGGCCAAAGACAAGAATCACATTATGTTCAACAGCATTTGATGCCAAATTTCTCAGAAACTATGTGTACCATATATGTCATGCTGGGCTTTTACCAGTAAAAACTTGATTAAAACTGAAATCCTTACTGGATGTTCTTCCCTTACACTAGCACGGGCAAAGTTATTGAGTATTTTGTTTGGAAAAATGCACAAAAACGAATGCATTGAAAGGTAAAGTTTTTTTAAGGCATCAGCAGGGATATTTTTAACTGTGTGAGAAGAGATCAAGGAGGGAAGAGCTGTTGAAGGCAGTGCTGACACGAAAGATAACAGCCTCACAGCTCACCTTATCATGCACACTTCTAGCAGGAGCGTGTGTGTGTGTGTGTGGTTGAGTGTGCGAGTGTCAACAGCAGAAAAGTCCATAATCATGTCCACACGTGTGAGGAGGAGAGTTATGGGTGTGTGTGTGTGTAAATGTGTCAGGGAATACTGCTTTCTTTGTGTGGCTTTGTGTGTGTGTGCGCGCGCGTGCACATGCTTATAATAAGACTTATGGAGGCATCCGAGTGAATGTTTGTCCGTGAGAAAACTCAAAGAAAACAGCAGTGTCAGTGAACGGTTGTAAAAACGAAGTGAGTGTGTGTTGCGCGCTGTGACGATGAATGGAGGTTGTGAAGCTTTTCTAAAGCAAACAGTTCTCTGTTTGTTCTCTCTCTATCAACTTAGCAACCTGCCACTGCCTGTGTGTTTGTGTGTGTGTGTATTTGTGTTTCTTTTTGTGAATGAAACATGAATGAATGTATTTCACATGATAAATAAAGAAAAAGTTATTTGCGTGATAAGGTTGTGTGTATAAATATGTTAAAGATGTTGAGGCTTGCTTTTTGTCTAATTAGACACATTTTCAATATCATTTTGCAATAATGCGTTTAATTCAGCAGCAGGAGGTTATAGCGCTAAATTGTATTTGGGGTGTAGTATAATGTGTGAAACTAAGCAAGTGCAGGAAGTCAGGACATAAACACAAATCTATGTTTACACTCTTTCATTTTTTGGTCTTTTTTAAGTTAGGATAAGAACACAGGGACTATATGTGTGATGATGCAGATTTTTTAGTGTGTGTGGGTGCTTAGGGGGTTAAAGGCAGATGCCAATGTATGGTTTTTGTTTTCAGTTTCTTCTGTAGGGTCACACACTGTTACTGCAAATAACATAACTGAAAATAAGAGATAGTTTATCTCTTGGTTTAAAAAACTTTATATCATATCATGCACTTTATATCATGTGCATGTCCAGAAAATGCATCTACACTGTCAGACTACTTCACTGAACCACAACAGATGTTAGCATGGAAATATATGCAGATGATGAGTTATAACACTGTCAGTTATTTACAACGGGCCTGCATTCATTTATGATCATTTAGGATGCACTACAGTTGGCAGATTTCCTCTGTAAGGTGACCCCAAACTCTGTCTAATTCCGCATCTATCTTCCTACCTCTACTCCAAGATATCTCCAGTGAGTAAAAGTCTGTTCAATGTTGATTCCTGTCTCCTCCAATACTCTGAGTCTTTTTCACTGTTAATAAATGTACCGTGAAAACAAGTAAGAAACATGTGTTCCAAGGCCAGGAAGCTACATAGATAATAATATCATGTCAATAGCTCTCCAACATGCATGATTGATTAAAAGTACTGTAGTACTGCTAAGAATAATACCAGGACCTAATTTACTGGTCTTCTCGAATACTGGCGGTTCAATTAAACCAACAAGGTTTTAAAAAAAGCCTCATTAATTATTTGACTGAAAGGACTCTTAGATATTATGCTTATGAATATTACGATTTTAAAAAAGAGGAAAAAAATCATCCATTCAATGTCTCCATCCAGGATAAACACACTCTTTGGACTGCAGGGTCTTTAATAGTCGATCCCTGATTTTTGAAAAATCCTCAAAAATATTGATAAGTTTTCAATCATTTCTGGGTGTTAGCAGATCTTAGGAACAGATTTTTCTTTGTGGTGGTGGATTTATTTTTTAGGCAAATTTAAATGATTAGTTGATGAGGAATTTGTCGCTCTTCATCTCTTCTTAAAATCAAGAAGAGAAGAGGAGTTGCAACATTAAGACTGCCTATGAAGGAATACAGGAAACTGATCCCTCAAGTTAACAAAGAAGCTGTATCACAACCTGCAAACCCAAATCTATTGAGAGAAATCCACTTAAAACAAGGTCACAGCTGCTTCCAGTGCAAAAACAGCTCTCTGTAGAGACATTCAACAGGAAAAAACTTATAAACTGATAAAAAATGTTATTTCTTTTTCGAGGAAATACAAGATGTAACTACTTATTCTATATAGTTATACAGCCAATGTAAAAGGGTGATAATAAAATATTTTGGAAGTCTTTCTGAACTTTATTTCTCTTTAAAGAGTCATTTTTTTTACTGCTGAGACTGTAATAACTTCACTAAGTATATGAGTGATGGACGGGATAACCGTCTGGTATATGTATATGAGCACATTTTCATCTGTTCAAACATGGGCAGCACAGATTGAAGAAACATCAAAACCTAAAATAATGTCAAATAAAAACAAGTGAACAGGAGGTTTAGAATGTGTACATCTGTAATAAATCTTAGAAGATCTGATATTTCTTCACTATAAGAGTTAAGGGTAAAACCTATATCTAAATATCTATGGAATAATTAAAAATGTGTATGATGCTGTGCTCATTTAGACAAATATGCCTCATCTATTTGTAATACTTGTAATCAGTGTATTTCATCACAATTGTTTAACCATTGGAAGTTACAGTTAGATTAAATGCACACAGTTAATATCTCATAAGAGATATTAACTTATTTCTCATAAGAATAGACAAATAGGAAAGTAGCATTTCATTAGTTAAACTAGTAGAACTGTAAAGACTTCATATGCTACTACAGCGACTCATATTCTTGATTTGGATGATATGCTGTGTGTTACAAGAATGTGTCACTCATGTGTGGACTCTTCTACCTTTCCAGGTGCTACTCATCAACCTGATTCCTGATCACCAATCAGGGACTGGGAGTAGTCTTTAAAGGACCTGAGGAACTGCATTGCTGTGCCTTTTGGCCACTTGCCATTTCACGCCATGGTTGTGCTGTGTGTAGATTAGGTTATGGGGTTGTCTGTGAGTTAGTGTTGTTTAAGTTTGGTTAAGTTTGTGTCCTTAATGTTACAGATTGGCCTTGTAGGGGAGAGCTGCCATTTGTTTTGTGGTGGGGGTCTTTTTCTCCTGTTTTTTGTGAGGTTAGGTTAGATGTAGGTTTGTATGATTTTGTTTTGGAGGTTAGGTCAGTGGTCTTATTGTTTTATATTTAGGGGTGTTTTGTTTGTTATGTTGGCCTTGGCTCTCCCTGATGCTAATGGCACTTCTGTGGTTCTTGTTCTGTGTTTGTTGGTTTATAAATGTACTTGATGTATAGCCTTTTTTTCTTTTTTTTTTACTGGTGTGTTGCTCCCTTTAGTACTTAGACTTGCCGTTAGGGATGTAACACTGTGTGAAACCATGTACTTGTTTCCTGAAACTGAAAATTAACCAGTTAAAATGATTAATTATACCAATGGATCCCATCCTATCTTCTTTAAGAAACCTTTCATGCAGCAACCGAATATCCTGGCCCACCCCTGCTAAAAACAATGCTTGGCTTTCTGTTTACATTATCCAATTTTATTCCATCAATGATGTATTCTGGCTGAGCCCAGCTATCTCTCAATAAAACGTAAGTAAACTATCAACAATCAGGCATTTTTTATTAAGAAAAAGGAAGGACTATCAGGGTAACCTGGACAGACGGCTTTCAAGAGTTGATGTTTTCAGGTTTCCAAAATGCTGGTTTATGTCAAAACAAAGACGAAAAAAACTTAAGTGAAAACACTTTCAGTTGTCTCAGTGTGGACATGACCTGACTTTTCTTGGGAAGTATAATGCTCATCCTTGATTTACAACTTCCCCAAGCAACATGCCAATATCTCTCCAATTGTTCACTGTATTCCTCACATGCCAGATGCTCTGAATAACAGCATCTGCGTTGTGGAATTGTCCTTTGCCAATACTCCAAATTTCTAATATTCATGTCATCAGCATTGTTAGCATTTGCGTAATTATACAAAAAGTGAAACTATACTCTTTCACTTCTGAGGTTTCTGAAAGTAACTGATGTCACAGATGGGGAAAAATTATATTAATTACATTATTAAGTGTTTATCAGTTGAGAGGATCAGCCAGATAGTTGTATGAACATCTTATACCCAGACGGTCAACAGCAAGCAGGTAGAAAGACAGAGGTCTCCAGGTACAAGAGGTGGTCATGGGAGAGAAATTGTGCTTATGGAGGAGAGGAAATCGTCCTCGCAGTCTTTATGGAGCTCTCTGTGAGACACATACCTTTACATAAACTACATTTTGCTGAGGTGAAGAGGTTATGTTCCCTGTAGTCATATCCGCAGTCAGAGGAAAAGGTTCCACTAGAAAACCAAACGTGTGTGCAAATGGTTTCAGATCTGTAATGTTTATTCATGTCTGCTTAAATGCAGTTCATTAGCTCTACGTGTGAAAATATGTGAGGGTTATTCCATCTATGCTGCAGACAGATGTGGTGCATAGGTTAAATATTTATACTACAATTCAGTTCCTCTCACTATCACTGTTACAAGTTGTTTAATGATCTCACATAGTGTGTGAGTTAGGAGTGTGCAGGTAAAGCAGCTGCATCTTGGGAAACAACAACCTTCTGTACAAATATTTATATCAAAATTTGTGTCACACTGAAGTTGCTCTGTGGAAAAAAATTGGTTATTTTTTATGTCCATTTGGAAAGAAATCACACAGCGGGGATGCATGTCAATAACTGAATTTATGCTACAGTTAAACTTTCCATATTTTCCAGTATGTGAGGATCTGATGTGGTGCGCCTGAACAAAATGTCATAAATCAAGAAATGAGTAACTGTGGGGGCTCTTTGTTTCTTCCAATTTGTGATTACCATGTCTATGCTCTTAACATTAAAAACATGTTCACTGAAAAGAAAGAAAGATTCTTACTTTAAAGGTAGGCTGTGTGAAGAAGGATGTTGATTGGCTACTGAATTCCAATAAAAAACAATGAGAACAAGGCAGTGAAGGTCCTGGTGTTTATAGCTGTTATTCTGCACATCTGTGAGAGACAATAATTCTGACATTGTAGGTTTATTAGAGTCAATCACACTATTTCCACCTGCTACTAATCTTTGTGGTAACCAAATCATATTCTGACTCTAGATGTCAAGACGAGACCCCTTCAATCCTCATGCCAAACAAATCAACCTCACAGATTTAGCCCACTCAGTCCATCCATTCTACCTCTTTCTTGTGTGGCTGTCACCCTTTATGCTTGCTGGTTGACGCTGTTGCATGTAAACAAACCATGTTCCAACCAAACATTTTATTTTGCTGGTTGACTCTTCAGGCTGTTAAATCACTTGGCTACCAATCAAAGCTACAGGAAAATTGTGAACTTGAGCTTAAAGTGGTGAACTTCTGAAACTTAAATAGTTGCCTTCACAGATGTAACTTTACCCTCAACGTGCAGTAGCTCTCACGACCACAAGAGGCAGTAATTATATTTGAATGTAATTATATTATAGTCCTCTTCTGTCAGCTTGCAAATCAACCTTATTTTAGGGGAAATATGACAGTTTTTAAGTAGGGTGCAAACTATCATACAGAAAAATAAATAAATAGATGAATGAATAAATAAAAAATGGAAAAAAAATCTTATTAAATGCATTCACACAGAGAGGAGAGCCTGGTGAAGACGAGGAAGAATGAAGGAGGGAGACAGATGGGTAGAGGAAGTGTGTACATTCCAGGCTAATCCTGATAAGACAAACCACTGGTTTCCAGCCAGGACAACTTCATACTATGTTGATGCAACAGAAACACACACACTCCCACACACACATTTTCTAGCCTATTATACCCATAAATACTTGTCAAAACAAAACCCTAAAACTTTTCTCGAACATATGTTATGTTTCTTGTATTGAAATGTTGGGGATTCTCTGTGTGCATAAGGACGACGTATCCCTATTATAAGACCATGGGGAAGACGGACCTATGTCCCTACAACATAACTAATACTGAGACACACACACCCCATTTGGCAGTTGTGATTATTTATGAGTGGGAGATTTAGCATTGTTTGTTAAAGGCTTACGTGAACGGATGTTGGTTACTTATAACTGCATGTGAGTGAGCACAAACTTCACACGTCTTGGTTGAATCTCACTATAAAGCAACAGACTGCTTTTCAAAGTATGAATGCGAATGAATGGGTGCTGTCCAGTGTGTGTGTTGTGGTGCTGGCAAAATATAGTGTATATTTGCTTTGGCACAATGGGAACAAAGATGACAGTGTATCCTGGAGACAGAACGAGATCATTACTTACTTTTTTTTCTCCCCATCTGCCATAAATCTGATAAACTAAACCAGTACTCTCCACCCAGTGTCCACAGACACTCACATACTAGAATGTGTAAAGCATTGTGTACAACATAGCTGTTTTGAGTATTTTTCCTGCTAGGAATAATACAAGGCTGAAGATCAGAGTTTAACTGAGGTACCCTGAGTCAACAGGACAAAGTGTTGTCATCGGATCAGATAACTTAATCTTAGACCCACATTGTTATTACAAGACTTTGTTTATCTATCAATGATCAATCTTATTATAATTTCAGGTTCACAATTAATAGATTAGTTTAACTAAAATGCACAAGGCATCACTTTCTAATTAGCTATCATGTTTAATTTACCATGTCCATCAGCTTTGGGGTGTACTGTAATTAAAGATGATAGGATTCTGTACATTATGTTTTTGATCATACAAGAAAAGAAAAAATGCAATCATATCAAGAACCTCACTTAAAGGTTGTTTCCTAGTAGGCATTTCCATATAGACGTGCCACACACTCATGCTGGTTCAAAATGTCTCTATATATATGAGATATGTATGAAATGCTCACAGAGGTGCCAAACAGCAGGACAGGTAACAATGCAGTAAAAAATAAATATATAACGAAGAAAAAAATGCTCTATTGCTCTAATGTAACACTGCAATCCTGCACAGAAATACTACTTCAATACCTTTTGTACTTCTTTTCAGTATTTTCTGTAAGTAAGGTTATACTTTTTTGCTACTTTTGCTTTGGGAATGTTGACATTTAACCTGTTGAATCGGAGTGAAAACTGAATAGATCATTTCTAAGACTAAGCTGATTTTTTATTTTATTAATGTACTTCAAACCTTCACGTTTAAACAACTTATATTACAACTTAATTAGTTTCTTAACATAAAGTAGAGAATAAATCTCAAACCGAACACAAACATTGAGGAGAAGGAGATGTGGTTCATTAATCCCAGGCGTTGGACCTTCGGAGCTAACTGCAGCGTTGCAGTTAGATGGTGCTTAGCCAGGAAGTGAAGTATGTTGCACAGCATGTGTGCTTACCTTTCCCCCCAATTTATGTTTTCATCAACTCCTCTTCATCTGGACTTACTGCGCATGATTTCGCAGAGCTTTTAAATTGTTCAAGACACATAAATCATTTAAATGTTGAACATAACAGTTAGTGCAGAAAATATAATGGTATGAGCCCCATTTATTTGTTCATTCAACCATTCCAGTAGATGTTCGGTAGTCACTGCCTCATCTTAAGCCCATTCATTTCATTTTAACTACTTTAAAATGAGCTTTTTGCCTAAGAACTGGTTCCACTGCACTACCAATACTTTACTAAACCAAATCTAATAACTGCTTCTATAAAAGATTAAAGATTGAAATGTTGTGATTAACCACTGCAGATAAGGTCTGGGATATACTTGTTGCTGGCAATGCGCCTGCATATGTTTCATGATGTAGGTTGTGTGCTGACGCGACATAATGCATTACATGTGCAAGGTGCGATATTGACTTGAACACTAGAGACACTCGTGTGAAAAAGAGCATAAACAGGTAAACATAGATCGATGATATTGAAAGATTGCCTCTTGGACTTTGTTCACAACTATTTTTAATTGTTCCTCCCATTTGCACAGTGACAAACACTTGCGCCTAACAGACAGCAATAGTCTGGTAAACTGTTGTTTACAGAAATGCATCGGAAATAAATTATCGGTAGATTGACCTTTTGACTAGTTTAGAGTACTAGTGCTGTTTACTTCCTCCTAGTAGTATATAATTTAAATGTGGCTGCAGAATGCTTGCATTGTTTGCAGCAAGTACATACAAATACTTAGCTGATTGTTGTGTAGGAACGTGTGCAGAGCTAGTAAATCCCAGGCCTAAGAATCTGTGACCACGATAAATAACCTTTTTTTTCCTCAGGCTATGAAGAAACTACAAACATGAAAAAAATTAATAAGTAAAAAAAAAAAAAGATAGATTAAACCTTCAGATTTAAATCTAAATAATTAAATAAAAAAATGCCTGGGAAATAATGATGCAACTCTGATGTTACATCAGAAATGAAAGTTCCCAGCAAATAAGTTTGAATGAAGAAATTAAAGTATTGCTGATGTCTTCTTGACCCATTTAACACAGAACAGTAGAGAAATGCTATATTAATATAAATTTCAATGAGATGTGTTTGATAGTTACATTTTTTGGTCCCTTAATTTTCCAAATATGTACTTTTTAAATTTTTAAAAAATTACTTGTGAGGGCAACACAAAGACTGGTCATCGTGGTCACTGTTTGCAAATGTGTGTATAAATAGAGTTTAACCAGATTCATAAATGATGTGCACTAATCTAACACCATCATCTCTTTTATAAACCACAATCAAATAGTGTGCATAAATAGTGTTTGCAAAGGTTGCCTTCAACGCTGTTCAGTGATTACAAATGCTTGTTGCAACAGCATTTACCAGCGTTTGACAAGATAGTGTTTTGTTTCAAACACATTGCCTTGTGATCCAAGAGATGTGTTTCTCTATGGCTAACAGGCTCTTAGCAGGTTATTGTGTGGGTGTAAAAGTGTGGGTGTACACAGGGTGTAAATTATTTATTGGGAGACCTGTGATTAACCCTAAAATCTGACTGGATTGTATCTGAAGTGTTAGTATTGATATTCTGTGGGTCACTCTGACTTTAGACCTCTCCTAGTAAAAACTCAGGTCATTCAGAGACACAACCATTTTTGTGTTTCAACATGAATGTTTCTTTACAAGATGGATATGGACACAGTAGAAAAGCATTGAGTTTGATGCTGCGTGAAGTGAATTACGAGGAAATGACCTCAGACACTTTCCACATCTTCTCTCTCTCACTTGTTTTATATAGGTTGACATCACAGGCTCTCTTATCTGGTCTCTTTTCTCCAACTGCCTCTCACACTTCATTTCTCTCCCACATTCATCTCGGCTGGTTCTACTATCTGTGTGCACACTCCTGTGTGTGTAGTTATTTATTGCATCTGTGAGAATTGAGAGGGAGGGGACGTAGACAGTTAGAGAAAGATGATCAGGAAAGGCCAGATGACTTCATCTTCTCACTAAGACTCTCAAAGACATCAACTTACACTTGTGTGCCTTAGTCTCAAAAAGGGGGGTGTCCAAATTATGATCTGGAACATTTGTCATCGTAATCTCTCCAAAGTCTTAGAGCTGAGTGTGTTTACGTATGTGTGACAGCAGGACACCTGGCTATCAGGGTGGGAACATCAGCAGGACGCCCCCTGTTTCCATTTAAACCACATGCGAGGATGAGTTGTCCAAGTCGTGCGAGAGACGGATGGATGAGAGAAGGACAGTAAGATGAACAACTACCTGCTGTCTTTATAATTAAAAGAAATGTCTGTGAAGCCTGGGCATCATTAGGACACATTTCTAAAGTAGTTACCACGGATACCACATGCACACCCAGAGGGATGGAGTGGAGTGAGCAGGAGAAATATGTGGCGAGTATGAGCGGATAAAGATTAATTAAAGTGGGAAAAGTAAGAAGCTGCGAGGAGGGAAAAAATGACAAATGAAGGGAATAAAATCAACAAAGAAAAAGGAAACAAAATGAGGAAATTAAGAAAAAAGATAAATGATCAAAACTTTCTCATGGAAATAAGTCAACTGGGTTTTGTTAGATTTTTGTTAATAATAGTGAGTGGAAAAGTCTCATAACATGATAATAAAAGAAATACCTAAACTCTTACACGGCATAGAACCGCTCTTTTAATATGGAAGTGATTAATAGTGTAAATGAATAGCCAGGCTCATACATGCATGCATTCAACAGGTTTGGTTCAGCTCTAGAAGCGCTGAGCCAAGTCTAACATGTGTGAGCCACTTTGGGAGTGTGTGTGAGAGAAGGGCTTAACAGGAGGAGAATGAAACTGATATGATACTGTGTGTGTGTGGGAGAGGCAGAGCATCATCAACCTTTAGGGAAAAAAAATGATGTGATAAATGAGAGAGAAAATAGAGGAAAAGGACTTCTGAGAAAAAAGCAACAGATGGAAAGCAATGAGAAGTAAAAAAGACAGGAGGGAAGAAGAGAAGACAAAGGAGGGAAAAGAGGAAGTGAGTGAAGTCCAAACAAATAGATGAAAAGAAAAAATGAGAGCGGTTTAAAAAAAAGGCTGCTTTGTGGATCTGGATAACAAAGTAATGACACAGCGTGATGACAGGTTTACGTTCTGTATGTAGTAAAAAGCTCTCAGTTCAGTTTTGGCTCTGCAATGAAGAGAGGGAAGAAGCGGTAAAAGGAAGAAAAATGGGGTGAGGAGAGTCACACAGATAAAGAAGCAGGCGCAGAGAAGAAAACAGTAAAAGAGGCGAGTTGGCAGTTCGTTAACAAGCTTTATCATGTAAGATGCAGGTGATTTTCCAGCAGAAATGTGATTTCTTAACATCATGCAAACCAATAAAGATTAGGGTGATTGATTGTTCAAATAAAAAAGATGAGTAGCTTTTATCCTGTGAAAATTCATGATCTCAGCCCAGAAACTGGTAAAGAAAGAGAAAACTAACAACTCTAAAAAGCTGTAAAATGTTAGTTAATTAGTTATTAATATTTGCTCTTCTAATGTGAAAATATTTACAACTAAAAACATTCATTTCAGCTAAAGGGACTAAAAATAATAGTAAAACTGTTCATAATTAATTATAAAAGATGCAAAGTGTTTGATCAATCACGATATTATTGTGAGGTGGTATCACCCAGCGCAAAATCAGGTTTTCTTATTCATTGAGCTTAATATTCTGCTTTGACTTTTATGGAAGAAATTGAAGATGTTTTTAAGGGCCTATTCAGAACCTATTGTAACTAATCTGATCCAATGTAATATAATAGTATTTATTATTTAAAAATCTGTTATATATTCCGTAATCATACCAACATTAATGAATATGCTCATATAATACCATAATAATAAGAAAGTTGTCTTGCAAAGGAATGAAGTTGTTACATTTAATCAGTTCGTCGATTCGGGTCATTTACAATAATGTTTTTGACAGATTTTCTGCACCAAACAGGAAGAAAAAATCTTTTCATAAAAATGCATTTAGAGAAGAGTGCAGTGATAGAATAAAACAGTTTAATGTATCTTTGGAACAAAAATAAAATGTTTTTTGCACATTTTTGTTTTAGTCTGAGGCAGAAGACAGTTTAATGGTTGAACATCAAGCCTGTGATTTATGAAGAAGGTGAAAGGTGAACAGCAAAACCTAACCAAAGCAGCATCAACATGAGCAACAATGCTAATGACATGCTATTCCTTTACAGCTCATAAATGACTTTAATGTTGCTGTATGGATCTTGTTATTCACAAGACGGAAAGAGATCAAAGCAAAAAAGAAGATTCTGTGAATGTGTTAGGAAAAGAGAGCAGACCTTAAACTCTACTTCATCTGTTGACGTAACATGTAAAAGATGAAACCTGTGGTCCCACACTGTACATCTAGGAACATATCTGCTATAAATTTACACAACACACAGCACATATACTTACATATACTTACACACTATTACAGAAATCCTTACCATCCTTACTTTACTGAAACAATTGTAACACTGACTCAGTTTCCATAATCACTTGCATGTTTTTCAGCCACCCACTCTGCAACTTGCTAACAATCTTAAGCACAATCCAAACTAATGGTTGTTGATGATGATGATGAATAGGCCCCATTTTAGCTTGTTCACGGCCAATGTGCTCCTAAACCGGCGATGAGGTTCTATCTGATTGGTTAAGTGCCAGGAAGTAAGCTGGAGGTCAGACTGAACAGCAAGACTGGAATAGCTACAGCTTGAATAAACTGTGGTTAGTTTTTCTTTGGAAATACTTAATATTCTGTCAAAAATGATCTTCCTGTGATGTTGAAGCTTCTAACTTTTAAATTTATGTAATACATTGTTGAAAAACAAATGGATTATTTGTTATATATTGTTTCTTTTAAAAGATCTCATGAAAATGCAATATAATATAATTTACAAAATGTGCATATGTGGTGCAGTTAAAAGAAACAATAAAGTTTAATGTTATTTTACTGTTTTTGTCAAATCGTCTGAATAACACTCTGGGGAAAAGCCATTATGTTGCCGGTGTCTGGGATGTAAAATAAACTATTATTATTTTAAAATTCCATAAAACAAGCTAAACCACTTTTATCTTTTCATCGTTATAGAATGAGATGCTCTGTGTGTGAATGTGTGTGTCAAAGGCAGAAAGGGGTTAACCCATGTTCTCATAGGGAGGTCATGTCTGGGTCAATCTCTCTGGCTCCAGCACTTCCCTACTTAACCCCTTCATATCCCCTTTGTCTCTGTCACACACAGATAGAGCCCCTTAATTCATTACCTTAGTTGTGGTTTGCTTTCCTACATCTGTTTTTGGTGTAGGTTTAGCCAAGTTTAGATAATCTTTTAATAAAGTCATCTTTTTAAACTCTTTTTAAAATTTCTTTGGATGATTAGGGCTGGCATCTTCTAAAAAGCCTAAAAGTAGTTCCTAATTTACATTAGTAAAATGTAGTAAATTCAAACTTTGTTCAAATGAAAAAATGTTTTTAATTAACAAAAAGGCTAACGTGAGGTTGCGGATTCAGATCAGGTGATCAGGCAACTTGAATCAGTAATTCATTCCTGGCTCATGAGTAGCAGCAAGTGTTGAATGACAGACATCAAAGAGCCTTAACTGAACTCAAATTGGAAATTTCATTCATTCATTTTCCATATCACTTAATCCAATTTAGAGTTGCAGGTAGCTGGAGCCTGTCCCAGCAATCACTGGGCGAGAGGCGGAGCAAAACGTGGACAAGTCGCCATTTTTTTGTGATATTACTTTGATACAGTCTGTGAAAGAGTCAGCTGTACAATAATGTCTTAAGAGTCCAAATATCCTTTTTGTTGATATGTAATCGAATAAAATAATATGATGGGAAAAAAATTGTTGGATCAATTTAAAGCTTGAGAAAATCATCCAGTTTTACAAACATCAATACACATTTCACACTACAATACTGACCAATAATCATACGCATAAATAAACACACATGGCATGTTAGCTTAGAATTAACAAAGCGAAGTATATCAATATCACTTAATAAATATTAATCTGAGAAATCCTAGCTTTGTTTTAATAAACACGGTGTATTTGGCTTATTTTTTATATATTCTGGATAAAAGGAATAACTATGACAATACAAATGTTAGCTAAACGTGTTATTGGTGAGGTTGTAGTAAATTCAGTTTTTTACAGCAAAGTACAAATAGCAAAACTCTTTCTTACAACACCTACATATGCAAGAAATAGCGGAAAATCTCATAGAAACCTATTATTTACAGCAATAACAATATACAACTATAAGAAAAGACATTTAATTACATATAAGACAACCAAACACTTGCATCATTTACACACAAATCCAAAAAAAAAACTAACAAAAAGCCCAGAAATTACTATTCTATGATTATTCATTCAAACTTCCACCCAACTATTTTGTTAAGAGCAAAACTCACAAACACACCCAACACTCATGATTTAACAAAATGAAGGCCCGAAAGCTCCCTGCAGACATTCCAGTGGTTGCAGCAGATTGGCTGTGATTGATGGAGTCAGCCAGTGCTGGTCCCACTGGGATGTTCCCAGTTAATTACTGTCTGTCTCTGCACACATAACAGCCATTGTAGGCTTTGATTTGTACATCCAATAGTGGCAAAGTACCTAAAGGGATATGTGCAAGTGTGTCTGCATTCCACTAAAATAACAGCGTGCATTAACAACTGCATGAATGTGTTTTAATATGACAGAAAAAGCTGATGCATTGTTTGTGCATGAACTGCAGCTCAGTGTATTGTCCACCACAGACATTTATTTCTTTGTGCTTACGGATTTTGCTTTTGAAGTGTTGGAAGCCAACGACAAAAAAATGTCTGCAACAAAAGTGACAACGTATTCCACAGAATATAAATGTGTGTGTGTGGTTGACCGTAGAAAATACTGTGCAGGAATGCTCAGTTTGGTGATTTGACAAAGAACCACATGCATAATTATACCTCAACTATCTTAACCTCAGTGATTCCAAAAATTTGTCTTAGCCACTTCTATAGCAGCCTGAACCAACATGGCATCTAAACCAACACCACCCATCCCCCACTCAAGAAAAGCTCATTTACTCTGGTTTGGGAGTTTGGGGAGCATCTCTAACGTTTGAGGTTGTTGTGTTTTCCAGTCTGTTGTGCACACATGGTGAGACCAAAAAGAGGCTGCAAAACTCATGTGATGGTGTCTAAAGTCCGATCCTCGAGGGCAGCTGTCCTGCATGTTTTTTAATGTGTATCATGCTTTAACACACCTGACTCAGATCGAATGGATTCTGCATGATTACATTAATTACACTCAGGTGTGTTTAAACAGAAATACATGTAAAACCTGCATGACAAGAGCAGGACATCTCTGGTGTAATGGTAAAAAGTTATGCTGAATAACATCAACAAGATAAGTCTTGATCGTGAGGAGTGGTTAAGTGTAGGGGTTATTTCTTTATTGCAGTACTGATATTGTGCAAGCTGTTATTGTGATGATGGTTAATTTTTTTTAATATACTCTATCTCAATTCTGTGGTTCATTAAACAGATCATTAAGTTAACCAATAAATGTATCAAAATCATAAATATGCTTGACATTGGTTTTGTATTCCTTCAATGTAGCAAGGACAGTAACTTTTTTTGCTTGTTTCTTAATTAATATTATAAAGTTGTCCTTAAATTTTTTAAATATTTCATATAAAACTGAAAATGATTACATTGTTTTAGAATTAGGGATCAACAGAAATATTAAAAGCAACAAAAAACAATTATAAACAATAATAATTTAACTCATTGATCCAAATCAGGCCTCCGCATCTGCAGGCCCAGAACTCAACATTACACAAGTCCGAAAGATGAACCAAAATGCTTTAAAACACTAGCAGCACAGGGCTCTATGCTACAGCAATGGCTGACAGCCACTGAGTTGATATAATTATATATCTAATATTTTATTTATTACATCTAATATTTTCTTTAGCAATCCTTTGACTAAATCACAGGAATGAGGTGTTTTCTGTATCTCTCAATCAGACTCAGACTCGGTTCTCTCGCATGTCAAGGACAGCTTTGTTTGTTTGTTTCTAATTGTTTTTAGTTACTCAAATCAATTTAAAAACATTGTCTTATTTAAAAAATATATAATAAAAAACAAAACTATAATGTAACCATGGTTTAATCCATGCCATTTCCAGTCTCAAGGTATTTGATTGACAATTTAGTTTAAGGCTTTTCTTTCACAGTACAAATGCACTTTAGGATAACTGTAGCTATTTTTTAACAATCCTTTCTGTAACTGTGTAACATTGTCAAAATTATAAATGGTACACTCAATATATAAAAATATAATATCTAAATAAAGAATACTACTGTACGTAACATACAATAGTAATGACTCTGTAATGACCCTGAATTTAGCATTTCTGGTTATGATAACTGCAGTATGAATGTCATGCGTCACCTGTACAACTGGAACACAGAGTCACATGTCTCCCAGTGTCACTAAGATCACTGATTCAGTGGTCTTGTTAAATTGAAATAGTTTTCCATCAATCCATCTATTTTCTTAACCTCTTCATCCAATTCAGGGACCCTTTTCAGCAGTCATCGGGCAAGAGGCAGGGTACACCCTGGACAGTTTGCCAGTCTATCACAGGGCATCAAGAGACAAACAAGCAGGGACACTCACATTCACTCCTAAGAACAATTTAAAATGACCAATCAACCTAACAGGCATGTCTTTGGACGGTGGGAAGAAGCTGGACGAGACGGGGAGAACATGCAAACTCCACACAGAAAGGCCATCGTCTGAACTGAAGGTCGAACCAGGCTAATCACTGTGCCACTGTGCAGCCCGCTAGTATTCTAACATTTGCTAAATAATAATAATAATTAAAAAAAAATCCAATGTGATTTTAATCAATATTGCTATAATTTAGTTTAACTTAAATGTAATAACTTAGTAATTCATGAAGATAAACCATTCATTCTATGAATCTTTGTTTATAAGTTTGAGCCCATTTTTAAATTAATGTTAATCTAATTTTATTATGAATACATTATATCATTTATAATATCACAACGGTCTAAGGGGTCATTTTCTTCTTTGGGATTCATATTTCTCATGCTTCACAATTTAAAAGCCTTTCTTGTAATTAAAAAATTGCTTTTAAAGTATGAAATTAATAGTTTTTATCCATAAAAAGAATAAAAAAAATTTTTTCTTAATATTGTCAGTTGTGACATAAATTGTTTGAATGCAGTTACATTTTGATTTAATGATTTTATATGTCTGGTATTTAAAATGTTTAATCCATTTTCTGGTTTATGAATCACAAATTAAATCTACAAACTTTTCCATGAGTCTAACTTTTTTACAGTTTTTTTATTCATTGAAATGATAATTCACAAGTTATAAATCTTAGTTTACATGAGTTACCAATTGAGTGCTTATAAAGAAGAGTGATGGGGCATTGGGGGATGAAATTCACTAACAGCATCAGTCTAATCAGTGTCTAAAATAAGACACTGAAGTAGAGACAAAACAAAGGAAAAAAAAGATCAAGAAAGGCTTTAGTGTAAATATCTGCTGATTTGAATTGATGTTGGCTGATGAAAAACAAAGAGACAAACATAGAGCTGCAGAGCCAGACCGTCTAACTAGATACATATGAGCGCTTGTTTTTAGAAGGAAAGACAAATTTCACAGCATAAAAACTTTCTCCAAAACACACATCGATAAACAGACAAACACATAAACCGAGGTAGACATACACACAAACACCACATACACAGACGAGCGTCAAAGCTCAGTGCTTCCAAGAAAAGTTCTTCCTCCTAAGGCACTCCCACACCCTTACACATTTACATAAGCACACACACCAATGTATATCTTTTTAGAAACACATACAGTACCAAAAACATGGTACTAGCTGAATGCACCACAAAAAAAAAAAAAAGAAAAAATCATTTTCAATCTGAATGCCTACTGTAAGGGTGTGTATTAAGGCTTCTATCTGAGAGATAGACATAACGACATAACGACATCGATGACTAGCACTTCACCTGTTAATGCTGTATCATTCTCTGTGAATTTTTCCTTGTGTTGTTCTCTCAAATGTACATTGCTTTGGATTAAAGTATCTGCTAAATGGCAGTAGTAGTAGTAGTAGTAGTAGATTCCCAGTTAGTTTCAAAACCTGGACACAACCAGCAGCTCAGAGTGTAGGGGGGGGGGAGTGTTGAAATGAGCTCATGCACACATATTAGCTTGACAGTGTTTGTATGTTGGATCTGTGTCTGTTCATACACACTCGGACACACACACAGTGGAAAGGTCAGGTTTGGCTTCCACCTCGGGAGTCTCTTCCTCTCACTGGGGCCTGGCTGCTTTTGTCCAAGTTAAACCCTCTTCCTCCTCCGCTAGCCAGCACAGCACCAGCTCAGCACATAGCCACCCATTATGTGTGTGTGTGTGCGTTGTGCTTAGAATTGGAAAAGTGAATCAAGGGCCACTCAGTTTTGTTGTTGTAAGGCTACATGTTAGTATAACCTATTGTGATACTGATTTTGTGTGCAGCTTGGAAACGTTTTTTTTGTGAAATGAGCTGTATAAATAAAATGATTCATTAATTATCTTAACTTCAGTTTTATCAAAGGAAAGGAGTCACCAGGAATGCATCATTTATGGTGAAAAGCTAGCAAAACTGTAAAACCTCTTATCTTACCCTGTCTTAGAAGAATTTTAGGAACAAATCTTGAATAAAATACCTTCTTTGGTTTCAAAAGTTCTTCTTCGCAAAGTTAACAAGAAAACACTCAACACTATAGTAGCATCTGGTTGTGCCTGACATTTTCAAACTGAAAATATGCATGGCTTTTATCACACATATGCATGTTTATCATGGCTGCATAATTAATTTTACATTTATTTGAAGCATATTTTGTGAACTTCCTCAAAGTGAATGTTACAATGTTTGCAAGTTGCAAAAGCTGATAACCAAAGCAGGATGACTATTGCAACAACACATCATAAGTAGGGTAAAGCTCCTTATGGTCCCTGGTTTAGTTTCTATCACCAGTCTTACACCAGTCTGTTCTCTTTCTCTTTGAGTGACATACCTCACTTAGTAGTTAGAGAATCGGGGTTACCACAGCAACTTAAAGTTTTCTAATGTTCCCCCAGGTCCAATCCTCTGGTAATAAGCCCAGTCGAAAAACAAGTATGTACACAGTGTCCTTCCAATCGAGGTTGTTAGCTACATGAACTTGAGGTTAAAAAGCAGCTATATTCTCAACCTAAGCCTTATCATCAGTGGCCTCTGCATCATTGAGAACTTTGAAGAATTAATTTGTTCTTATTTCTACCAAATCTCATATATATTTTTAAAAACAGTGTCCTTAATGACTACATAGACTGTGCAATGTCTCTTTTGGGGCTGGTTGCACTAAAACTTCTTGTTTTATTTTTTATCTCTGCCAAGAATTTGTTGTAACTAGTTTGACTGTTTGTCTGTTAGAAAAATAACTCTGAACGTTATGCATAGAGTTTAATAAACATCTGAGGAAATCTCAGAAATGAAATGACGAGCAAGACAAAAATTTTTGTGGGTAATCTGGATCCTTGTCTGGGTCCAGGAATTTTTGAAAATTACTTTTTACATGGGGATAATTTTGTCATTAGAGCTTCTAATTTAAAATGGCCACAATCACAAGCAAAGCAGTAAATAAATAAAAAGAAAAAAAAAGAACATGAAAAAAGCAATGGCTTGGTGGAGATCTGCACTTTTGACATGCTTTTATTTCTTTATATTTATGCTGTTCTTCTTATTTTAATCCCAATTGGGGATTGTGTAATATAGCAATATATATCTCTGATTTTTAACTGATGGTTGTTTGTAGATACAGTGGTTTGATATTGTGTTGTGTATTAATGTTTTCAAAACAACTGATGTAACCAGACTTGAGTCTGAGACCAGTCTTCCTATGGGGACAATAAAAGGTATCAAAAAAGTTATTCTCTTTATTGATACTTATAGTAGTACCTGCATCCTTAAGCATCTGTATGAACCGGGATGGTGATGTTAACACTAGCACTCATGCTACTAATAGAAGCTGCATCTGTAACAATAGTTTAATGAGACTGTTATGCAGTTTGTCTTGAGGTCTGTCTGACTGTGAACCAAACTGTCACTGTGTGTTTCACAGAGTTGGTTAACACACACGATGAGTATGGGCAGTCTGGAATTGATCACATCTCATTAATCGCTGGCATTAATTAAAACCCAATGTTGAACAGAGCGGAGCCACAATCTGAACCGCCTCGCTCTGGTACATGTGTGAGTGTTTGTCCATCTCCAAGGGGATTGTGCTGGAGCTGGACATTGTGGAAATGGAGAGAATGTGTGTTTTGATTTTACTCACCGTTTTAGGGAGAGTGTCAAAATGTGGTCAGAATGTGTGTATGAGAATATGCCTGCAAAATGTCAATTAGTGCGTGTGAGCGAGCGTGTCTATGACCATATGCTGCACAAATGAGGAATGCCTAGTCTTGCACTGTGAGAGCATGTTAGATGAGTGTTAAAAGTGTGCCCTTTCTAAGTGTGTGTGTGTGTGTGCGCACAAATGTCTCATTTCCATGGGCCAATATTTGCCATGGAGCAAAGCCCAGTCTTTAGCCTAATGAAGGAAACTAATCATGTCCTCTGTGATCACACAAATACACACTCCTCCTATTACTGAGCATACACACATGCACACATGTGAATGCAGGGATAGAGGAAGAACAGATGGAGATGTAAGGAAGGATGGAGGGTGTGAGATAGAGCAAGAAGATGGAGAGAAAAGCAAGTACCCATAATGCTTCTGTCTGCGGTCTAAGGGCTGTACTTTGTTTTGAGCCGTCGCCAACACCAAGAGGACTGAGCGGACTCTTTCTACTGACACTGATCACTTCTCGCTCTGCTAGAAAAAACACTTAAGTTCTCTGAGAAACAGGTAATTTCCAGACCTCTAGAAAGTCTATATGTGAACTTTGGAAAACAGCAATCATTACCTCAGAGTCATCAGTCAGTCTGGCTATATAGAGATTTTACTTTTTCTTTATTTAGCAGAAGTTTAATGAAAGCCTTCTTAAAGGAAGATCTTGGTTTAGCAGGATTTGCATCTTCTTTTTGTGCTTTTATGCATGATTTCTGTTAACAACTCTAAACTCTCTCTGAAATTAACAAAAATATATGTTAGACAAGATAAGAAACGGTTATGAACACTCCAACAGTATACAGATCATTAAAAGATCTTTATAAAATGGGCCTGAAACTATTTATTTAAGTCTAATAGCTCACTTCTTATCTAATGTTTCTGAAATTATCCTTGTTTAGCATATATTAAAGTTAATATTTCACAGCTGACTGAATGAGCTTGTGCTTGTTTTCGTAGCGCTTCCAGACTTTAACAATGAACTGAGACAATATACGGGATACCAATATCAGAGTTCAAGATAATGTTAAGCAGCATGTGTAGATGTTACAGCTATAAATAGATGAAAAACAATGATGCTTTCAAAAGGAACCAAGTTATGGTTTCAGGTTAAAAATTTCACTGTGCACGTCTATCAAAATATTTGCTAACTCTTGCTTAGTCATGTGAGGAAGACATTTAGCACATTGAACATGAAGCAACAACATAAAAAGAAAAACCTGTTACCTCCTTTTCAGGAAGTAACAGATTTAATATTTCATAGAAACATTTGGCATCCATCACATATGTGGAGGAATCTGCACTGGAAGCAGCTGGGTTTTATGGCTGCTTGAAGGGTGAAGTCTGCTGGAGAATGATGTTTATGGAAAACTCATCACAAGTCTATTCTTGTTAAATAGATTCACTTGTGACGTCCTCACGGACGAGTGAATCCATGTGATTCATCAAACTTTAAAGACCTTCCTAAAACACAAACCAACGACTTCCAAACAAATCATTTTCATCTTTTGCCTGCTTCTAAAAGTACACGTTTTACTTCATATTTAGGTGAAATGAAAGCATAGAAATAAAACACAATCTCCTTTTTAAAGTTGACAATTTGTTTGACTTTTGTGCTGTCATTCGATGTGGCAGGAAAAAGTGTCGCCACATACAGCGAGCCGTGTGTCTGTTCTCAGTCTGCTCATTGGCTACTGACCCACAATGAGGCCTTCGCCGTGGCGTGCACACACATCAACAAGAGCACAGTAAGTTTTTATAGTTAGTGACAGCTGACGAATCCCCCCCTCCTGACCTTTAACCTCTAGCTCTGTCTTCTGTACCCCCTAGCTAATTGGCACGTCTCCTCTGATATACTCTCCTCTCACACACACATTCACACATCTCCTAAACAAACACAGGCTCCCTCGAATATCATTCATCTGACATAGATGATGTACAATTCAAATTCAAACAAAATGTACAAATAATGATTTCATTTAAACATTTGAAACATTTTTATATCAGTGTACCTTCAAAGATTTTTTTGGTCACAGATTCTAAAAATATCGCCTTTTATGAAAGTGTGTAAGCGTTAACATATATAGGAAATGAGAATAATATGCAGGTGGCGGGGTGTCCAAACGGCGTGAGACTATCTTGAGCGCAGCAGCTCTAATCCAACATATGTTACCCATTGGTTTATGTATGGGGCAGAAGGGAGACGAGGAGGCCGGCACTTCCCAGGCTGCCGGTGGAAAAGTACACTATACAATTCATTGCTTCCTCTTCGCCAAATTAAAGGTCCCTTGTTTAAAAAGAAATGGGGGAAGGGGCAGAGGTTGAAGGGATGCAAGTGGGGTGGAGCAACAAAGAGGAGCTTTTATCACGAAGAAAAACAATCTCCAATATACCTGAAACTGCAAAGCTTGTGTCTGTAAGGCTAACAGTTCGTTAAGAGCAGGACCTTTAAAAGTACACACTTATATATATATATATATATATATATATATATATATACACTATCTTTTAGATGACAATTGTTTGTAATAAAATAAAATGTAAGTTTTTCTTCGTATCAAAAATCTAATACTAAATGAAAGCATGTGTATCTAAGGCAAACAGTTTTATACTTTTACTCAGGCATTTTTAATGTCAAATACCTTCACTAAAAATAGAGAAAACTTAACAATCAGACTCTTAATTAATTTTTAATGATATATACTGTTTGGGAGAAAAAAACTAACAAAAAGAAAACAAACAAGAGGAAGAAAAAGCAGTAATGAGAAAAGAAGAAGCGTGTATTGGTTTCCTGTCAAGTCAGATTCCTTCAGTAAAAAACAAGAAAACCAGCTGTGATACCGACATGGTGGTTGACTTAGCTTATTTTACCAACAACCTGCCCTCCTAAACCATTTCAAATGTTCCAAAACATTTTCAAAACAGACAGGCCAAACCACCTTAAAGCTTTAGCACATTTCTGCCCCACAAAAGCACTTAGTACTACTGCACTCTTTCAAATTTAATTAAATAGTTAATTAACATATTTAAACTTAAGAAGTAAATGTATCATTTGGCTCTTTACATTCGTTTATGGAGGAACTAGTTTTAGGAATTGGACCATCATGTTTTGTTTGAATTCAAAAACTTTTAAATTTTCATATCAATTCAACCTTTTTTTAAAATATTGATGGATGTGATTAATAAGTCAATGACTTCCAGCCAGATGAATTAGTTGGTTCTCTCAATAGTTTTACTTCCATACATGAGTTTCATCCAATTTTTAAAATGTGAAGTTTGTGTTTGAGTTGTAAGAGCAACTTATGTATCTGCTCCTAGTGCAGAGAATTATTGATCTGTTCATTTTACTTGAAAGTCATTACATAAAGTTGCAAAACACAAAACAGAAACTGCTGAAATCACTAAGGCCTTTGTCAACAAGTTGCTAGTTTATTTTTAAATAATAATACAGAAATTATGTTTTGTAGAATTATGTTTGTATAGTATATTTGTTAGAATATGCTGAAAATGAAAACTTGAATTGTGACGTATGTTTAAAAAAGAATAATGGAAATAAAAAAAAAAGAAATTTGATCTTGAGATGCTTTATCAAAAAGCTTAATGATCGTGTTGAAATAAAATCAATTAAATTTTAACATCATGCTTTTTCTTTTCTATTTTTTTTTAAAGTGAAGTACATTTTGTTACCCAAAAGTTATAAGATCACCTGTATGGCTGAAATGGCCCATGAAATGTATGAACTAAACTAGTAGCAAGCATAGAATGTATTTATTAACGGTTATATCCCATAACATAGCTGGCATGGCCCTAATGTGAAAAGCAGCAGGGGGTGTGAAGGTCGGTTTGACTAAGCTGGAAGCTGCACTTCCTACATGGGCCTCCCAGAGGAAGAACATTCATTCCTTCTGGAAGGTTCCCTCAGGAGCAAGAGCCTGAATGGACACCACCACAAAAACACTGCCTCCTTACCACATGTTACATGACCTGAGGGGAACACACATATACACATCTGGGTTTCCAGCTCTGGAAGACTGTCTGGTTTGTTGATGGTTATCGTAGCCAGAATAGTTCCTGCCTCTCCCTTTTCTTCCTCTATATCCCTCCCGCTCTCTTCCCTAAAGTCTATTTCCTTTTCTCTCCCTCCCTTTCTGTCTCCCACTCCCTCTTAGCCATAATTTACACAACTTATCAACATGCCTTTGATAAATTAGATTGCATTGATGAAACTCCCAGTTGCATCATACTGGCTTCATAAACAGTTGATATATTTTTCCCAGGATAAGCTGCTGTTACTGTTTCACCCCTGTCCTTACGGTAAATTAGAAAAACTTGCTAATCGTGATAAATTGATCCAATCTTTTAAGATGGAACATACCGAGCGATGTGTGAAAAGAGATGTGAGTTAATGTAAATCCATCATTGCAGTGATTCAACAGTTGTCCAATATCGTACATTTGGTGAAAAGATTTCTGCAGCTTTATGCGGAGGGTAAACTGGATTTTTTTTCCAACTTGAATTCCAAAATGTATCCAGCCTCACACAAACAGATTCTTTCAAACATGCTGATTAGTTTCCTGAACTATGACTGGCATGGACATTTTATACTGATAGTTTTAGACACATAGCAAATGAGGTGTTAATTCTGTCAATTGAGTTTATTGCAATCATGTCCAGGCTTCTTTGCTTATTATCCTGGTTTGAAGAAATGAGTGATTCCTAAAAACTTCTTCATGTTAAGTTGATTAGATAAAAGGTGGAATTAAATATGCTGTTTCTTTACCTCCTTTTTGAGCATTAACGATGTTTTTTCCTTTTTTGTTGTTTTTTATCTTTGTTTTAATTTTGTACTAACTTGCATTAACAGATCTCGCTTCATGTGGGTTACTTGTGGAATTTAAAATAAACAAAATGACAGGAGAAAAATTAAACAGACTGAATTTGGAATGAAGGAAAAACTCCATTATTGTGTGAAGCAACATGTGTATCCCTCTAGAAATATATTGCAACCCTTCATAATGGTCACGCTGGAACAAGGTCTGACGTCCAAGAATCAATGGATTTTCACTGTGGACAAAAAAGTGTAGCATCCAAAAAAGGACAACACAATAGGTGCTAACATAAAAATACAACAAAATACAAGAAAACCATTCCACTGAAGCAATGTTACAGACCCTGTTACAGACTCTGGAAGTCTTTTCATTATTCACTGTGACAAAGATCATCCTAAAACATCTGTCTATGAACTACTGATTATCTCTTTTACTGAACAAATTCATACAAGTGTAAAACAACAGAGTTGGAATAATACAGTAACAACTAGCTAGTCATGCTAGGTTAGCATGCTCCCACTCACTCAGATGATACCGTTTTATCATCTGGACAAGGAATATACATTATTAAGCTTCAATTTGTGAGATGAAGGCAGGAAATGAAAAACTGATTGATTTTCTTGACTCTTCAGTGTTTCAGTATACACACAAAAAACTGAAACCGTTTCATCAAGATTCATGATTTTCACATAGATGTGAAGACATTCTTCAATGACTGACCCAACCTATTTTAGAGAAATGTGCAGCAAATAAGCTGCCCAAATATAAAGCCACTGACAGCACTTAGCGGCTGCTGTAAGGCTTAAAACTCTTGAACTTTCCGTTGCAGGGTGCCACAAACCCTCATGCATTAGTCCACCCTGGTACCCGACCACTCAACAAATATTTGGAAAGCCATCGTCATCTTTATCTATGATCACCATGAGCATTAGCCTCTCGCCAAGAATAGCCGATCAGATAACACTGCTGCAGAGACATTAGTGGAACATTACACACACATTAAACAGTCAAGCATCTCATCAGTACTCCGTCAACACAACTGGAGCCAAAAAATAGTTCATGAGATGGCGTGACAGCCACGCAGTGGGGATTTTGTTGGCACTTGTGAGCTTTGGAGTTACAGTACAAGAACAAATGTTGCTACCTGAAAATGTTGTTGACAAGTCGCAAGCGTAGAGATTAAAACCTGTCAGGGGTCAGAATAATGATGGGATACCTTTGTGTAGCGTCCAGTGTGCATAGTATGTGAGAATGTGGAGTTTAATAGGATAAGAGTGTATTTTTCTTTTCCTCCTACACTTTTTTGTTTAATTCTGCTTTAAGTTCACATTTTATTCGCTACTTTATTTACTAATGCAACTTCATATTCCATCCAACTACACTGCTGGAACTCTTAACAGCAATATATATTGTATTAAGAGAAAATGTTTAGCAAAAAACAAGTAAATCTAAAATATCTTTCGTACTTCTGTTAAAAAAGCTGTAAATAGATATGAAAAATGAGTTAAAGCTATGATTAGCTGATCACACATGATGAGGACTCAAATCAATTTAATTCAACTTTATTTGTATAGCACCATTTCACGACATTGTCGTCTCAAGGGGCTTCACAGAGATCAGCCAAGCAAGCATGTGGCGAAAGTGGGAAGGAAAACTCCCATTTAACAGGGAGGTAAAACCTCCACCAGAACTCGGCTCAGGTATGGCAGCCATCTGCCTCGACTCGCTGGGGTCAGAGAGGACAGGAAAGAAATATTAATATTCATTGCAGCTGCTATCCAGGGTCTCGGACGTGGATTTAAAGAACATGGTGGTGACGAGTCAGCGATAGCATGCTCACATTTGACAAATTGTTGGGCTTCAAGGAACTCTGATGGTGTCCAAGTGGAATTAGAACAACTTTTGATGAGCAGTCAGAGATGAGTAACCTGAGACGCAGCTGCATTCCAGGAATCATAGTTGATGAAGACTTGGATTAAGCGGGTGGACAAACATTTGGAAGTCTAGTGTTTCCACTCACACCGAGCTGGACTTGGGGAGCACACAGTTATGATGAGTCAGGATAATGGAAGGACGATTATTTATTCTAAGAAAATACATCTGACATGTTTGACTTGGAGGAAATGTGTCTGAAAACCAGCTGTAATTTAGTGAACACACCACACCAGTTTAAATGCCATGCAAGCCCCTTATTGGGCAAAAATAAAACCTCTTGTGCAACTCCAACATGTGACTAAATCTAGAAACATAGAGGTAGATCTTTTTTTTTCCTTGATTATAACTTCAAGTTGAATTGTAGCCTACCTGTAGCTCATGCCTAAACTTATATTTTAGGTGACAGTTGAGCAAAAATAATCTGGCTTCTTGTTTGAATCCACATTTTTAGATGGACAGTAAACTGGCTATGAACAGATTAGTGTGAATTGGACTGTTGTAGGTCATACATATAGTATTTGTTGTCTTTTATTTATAATTTCACCACAATAAAGAGGAAGTAATTGACATGCATCTATTAAAGTGCTTTCAGACAACTTTGTCATGAACTGAGGTTATACTAACTATGCTAAAATGAAACTGAAATAAATAATGTGTCTTAAGTCTTACATCATCCAGATGAATATATAATACACCTACACAACAGAAAAGATTTTTACTTTTTTTCTACTTAAACATTGATATTCCTTAATATTCCAAAAGTTTGCACATCAGGTTCCTTATTTATGATTATTTTTGCAAATACTTTCCACAATGTGCCAAAAAAATTAAGTTAAAAAGTTCTTAGCAATATTTTGAGAGTAATATGTGAGTTGGACTTTTACCTTTCAGATCCGTGGTGGTGAACACACGCTCAAGTCTTGTCTTTTTATAAGCTGTGACCTGAAATCTATACACCTTTATATGCCAGCACGCTTCATCTTCAGTAATGTCCACACCCACTTTTACAGACTTAAAACACTATTAAAACTTTATGCAGTCACTTTAACAGCAGACATGCATTCAACATTCAGACTCAGTTTCACCAGCCACATATTTTACTTTCCATCTGCGAGGACACTTAACATCGCAAAGTCTGTGTTTATAAGTGAATGAGTGTACGTGGATGGCCAAACAAGGGCTTATTTTCTGTCTGTGTTTTTATTCACAGGGGGTGTGCTGTGAATAGAGAGAGACCTCTATCTGTCACTCACATCAACAACCACACACATTCAGAAGAGATTCATGGGTCAGAAACTCTGGGCACAGCCCCGGAGGATCCTGTTCGGGATGAGGAAAGCTGCCCCTGCTGAGCGGGATGTGTGCAGAAGTGCATGCGTGCAGATGCTGGATGTGAACAGACGCCACAGTATGCGACAGTAACCCGATAGCTCTGTTCACTATTAATTCACTGTAATGTGACAGACAGACTGACACAGCAGGACCATGTAATTCAGCCATGTTAATACAAGTCTCCTCTGGCGTCTGAATCTCACTGAGCCAACACAACTTTCATTACCTGTGAAGACCTCATTCAGAAGCTGACAACACAACTAAGAGGAAGGGAAATCTGGAGTGCATAGGTACCAGTATTTTGGAGGATGTGACTGTATCTTAGACAAGTCAGATTTAAGCATGAACTTCCTGAAAGTTCATACGAGTAGACACAAAATCGGTAAACTGCTGTTCTGCTTTTATCATTACCTCAACATTTATTACGATTTACATACCAATGTATAAACAATGATATAAAAACCTTACAATCTATCTGAAAAAAAAAACAAACAAACTGTATTTGCTCTGTGATGGCTCAGTGCGCAGTAGCTTGCTAATGTGTACTCTCAAACACATCAGTTGTCTGGGACATATGTTGTCAAAATGTGAATTGAAATAGGTGCCATTTGACCAGCAGAAAGTCGAATAAAACCAGAAACTGTAAAAAAAAAATGTTTAGAGCTTAGATTTAGAGACCAGAAATTGTGAAATGACAATGTAACCCCGGACTGTCGAGTATAGGACAGTATTTCTGGTATATGGTGAAAACCACAAGCCATGAACTATAAAATGTGTACATTTCTAACTCATCACTATTTGAATAGCAGAAAAGTTAAAAAAAAAAAAAAAAAAAGAAGGAAAAATGTGCGGCATAGGCCTCAAAACAGGTCTCAAAATTCTTCTAATCCAAATGAACAATGCCAAATATTTTCCTCAGAAGTCTGCATAACTTACCTTAATGAATGTGCTGAGACATTCGGCATCAATATCACCACAAAGCCAGACATAAATTTTGCTAGTTTAGAAAAATCTGTATGGAAGACTATAGTCGTGCAATTTTTTCATCCTTGCAACAAATTTGTACAGAAGAAGAATAAAGCTATTACGTAATCTGTCCTGAGATCGGGCTCCATCGGCCACTCGTCTAAATAACCACTCATCAAAAAGGCTGACTCATGCTAGTCTTTATCTATGATTTTTTTCTTTCTAGATATTTACATCAAGACAATAATGGATAGCAGGGTTTATCTGATTTCACCACTTAATGGATAAAGCTTAAGCTTGTGCTAATGCATTGTATGAAGGACATTGCAAATGGCTGAAGGGGAAAGGCTAATGGTAATTGCCAACATATTAAAGATGCAAAACTGAACTGGCTGAATGACTAATGCAGTTTAGTAACAGAGATTGCAGATGACTATGGTAGTGATTGTTGATGGTGGGGTGTGCGGTATTTCTAGACCTGAACTGTGTTGTGATGTTCAAGCAGATGACTAATAGCTGAGGGTACAAACTAGCATTTATGAATCCTGTGCAAATTCATGAATAAAAAAGTGTTTAAATAAGTGTGTGGTTCAAATGATCCTGACAGGGAGCACCTGTTCTTTTTATCTGCTTTTGTGCATAATATGATTGTTTATGACCAGTTTTAGTGTTCTTACTCTACTTGTGTGCCTACATCTGGTTGTATGTGTGCATCTGTGCGCTGGATCATGTCTCAGATCCCAGGTGGGCTGCAGGGGAGGAGCAGAACAACAAAAAGAGATGCAGCTCCAGGAAAGAGAAGGAAGATACTCTCCCTTCATCCTTTCATCTTTCTTTCATCCTTCCTTTTCAAGAAGAGGAAAGAGAAGTGCGCTCCAGTCTTCTCTCCCCATGTCCTACTCTCAGACACCTTTTGATGCCTTTCAAGTCAACCAAATGTGCTTTCCGGCTGCTATGCTCCCTAATAGAAAGGCCTGTGTGTGTGGGATTTGGCAAGGCGCCTAATTACTTTAAAGTCATAGACAGGTAGGCGGAAAGTGTAGGTGAGGGAAAAATATGAGCTTTGAACTGATTCCTTCTCTGCCACCTTGTTCCTAGATTTTATAGGAGTTTTGAGCTGGTCGGTGTGCACAAAGGCTTTTCTGGCATTTTGCCACGATCAAACTAAAATACAATACTGTACAAGTTGGGCCAGACTTGAATGCAGCATAGAGAAGCAAATTAAACTACACTAAACAATTTGGCTTTTTTTCTCACTAATTTAAGCTTTTCAACTGGTAGGCATTGTTTATGCTAAAGTGACCTTAAGCAGCATCAACAAGCTTTGGGCTCTAAAGAGGCTTTCACTACAAGACTTAAACAATCACATTACTATGTGCGAGTGCTGTGCAGACTACTGTTGCTTGTTTTCTCTGTCTTGAGGAGTAGGAGGTAAAATGAGCACAAGACAAGTCTGGACATATTACCCTCCTCACTTATCTTAGTGCCAAAATCATTTCCCCTTTTCCAACTGTCCTTCCTTCCTCTTTGTCTTAAAGGTGTAAACCACAGACTTGATCTGGAGGTTTCCATGACAAATAATACTAATTAGGGATAATTTCCCCTTTGCTCTTTTGTCATCGCTGCTGGTTAGAATGACTTCCATTCGAAAACAAAGGACATGGAAAAGAACACTGTTTAATATCTGTCATGATGTATAAGTTTGAGATCATCACAAAAACAAAACATAAACCCGAATGATTGCACATCAAATGACATCTGTGTTACTTATCTCTTTTGCAAAGTTATACTGCAATTATCCTTGCTTTTTATCATCCACACATGTGGTTATCCTGGTTATATTGCATATTTTGTCAGAAATGCAGTTCTGCACATCTTCAGAAATTAACGCTCCGTCAAAGTAAAAAAAAAACCAACAAAAAAGTTTAGAAGATGAAGATTTGAAGCTATAACGTGACATGCTTGTTTTAGATTAGAACAAGCAGCGTAAAAGCGCTTTACATTGAAATCGTTATTCATTCAAACATACATGCACCAGCAATGCTGACACTGGAGGAAGAGGGTGCAGTATCTTGCTCATTGACACAATAGATTTAAAAGGAGGGTATTCAAACCGCCAATCATTGGACACCCTGCTCTACCCCCTGGACCAACTGCCAATGTTTTAGGATTAAATACCATCTATTATTCAGCTGCTTCCATATTTTACGGTCATTTTAAAATGAACCAAATACTAAACCCTCTTGAAACTTTTATCAAATTTGATCAATTTACTCTGTTTGTCCCATTATTGAGTTTTATTTGAACTGATATGATATTTTGTCATTACAGTGTTGTGAAGACACAACGCAAGTGTCTGACAGCAAAGCACAGCTCATTTCCAGGAATTTGGAGAAATATTTTTATATAATTAATGCTTGTTTTAATAATATCTGTTTGACTGACTGCTTAACACATTTACCTGTAAACTCAGAGCTTGGATGTATTTCTGCTTTCCTCAGACCTTAAACAAAATAATTAAATCTAATTTAAAAAAAACAAACACATTTTGCACAAAGGATTACTAGAAAACATGCATCTGTAAAGGATATATGCATCTTAGGTCAAAGACCTTACACTGGCACTGACACCCTCGCTGGTGTGTACATGTATATGTTCGTATATAATGATCCCTGTGTCGCCTTCTCTGTGTCTCCCACGCCTCTCTTTCTCATTAGCGGTGACGCCTGACTGGATTAACCACACGAGTTCACACACACATGAGCTTTAACACACAAAATCACGCCGCTCTTTCACGAAAGCAGAGCTCTTTAAAGTAAATCTAGCAATCTTGGTTTAGGAAAGACAAACTGTCATAAAATAAGGATTTATCCTCAATGCCAACCAGAAACTCTTTTCTGGCACAAGTCTGGCTGTGTGTTTCCATATATGTGTACAACAACACCGGGAAACAGAACATGCTTACAGCATTCTGTGTGTGTCTATTTAAGTAGTCTGCTTATTGTATGCCAGATGAAATTATCTGCTATGTGAATAAAAGAAGTAAAAAAAAAAAGGAGATACGTGATGAAGGAATACAGACAGGCACAAACAGGGAATAATAAGTCAGGAAGGAGAAAGAAAAAAACAGATATGAAGGTGCAGATCCATTTAATTAGAAAGCAATATAAACACAAAAGAGAAATATTTGCTTCTGATCTGATATGTCTCAGACAGACTGGTAGAAATGCTGACTGAAAGCAGGCATCCAACAGAGGAAGCATGGGATCCAATTCCCCGCACTGTTAGCATAGCATAAAGGATGCACTATTTTTACACACACACACACACACACACACACACACACACACACACACACACACACACACACACACACACACACAC
>JBAMHX010000007.1:5790175-5801077 GCA_037177515.1 Pseudomugil tenellus | reverse complement strand
ATATATACACACGCACACACAAACACACATATATATGTGTGTGTGCATGTGTGTGTATATACAGGACCAGTCAACAGTTTGGAAACACTTTCCCATTGGATTTAATGAGAAATTGTGCCTTTGACTGGAACAAGGAAAATAGTATCTACAATAAAAAAGGTCATGATAATTAAATAATGTCCTTTATTATAGTCACGTTTGGACAGAGACGTTGTAGGAACACAGTTATAAGAACTGTTAACCACGAATTCTGTCCTTCCTCAGGAGAACCGTTTTACTTTGCATTCGCACCTGAGACACGGACCATGATGGGGGAGCGATGTGACACAACCATCTGACGTGACATGAGCACTGCTCCAAAACAAAACCCACGAAAAATGAGGAGAGCAGAAAATGAAAATATAGAGAGTGAGGAGGCCACTGTGTTGTCTGTCTGCATGACAGGATTATTAATCATGGACGATCACATTGGGTAGCTAACATTGAGGCTGGAAAAGAAAGGGATATTCTACTTCTTTATTTCCTGAATGAAAAAAAAGGAGAGCTCAAGCGCTGCAGACAAATAAGATGATGTGTAAGCTTAACTTATTAAAGACAAGTCAATTGTATCTATGGCGTATGAGACAACATATCAGACGTAATGCTGATAGAGGGCGGAGTTACCACCTACTTCAGATGTGGTTTATGGAACCCTGAAAAGACCCGTCCTCGGAGTAATATCTGAAACAGCACTGAATGAAAATGGCAAAGGTAACATCATAGTTGTATGATAAATCACATGTACTGTATCAAAATAAACAAATCAGGTGTCGGATCACATCACAGTGTTATATGTGACTGTTTGTGCCCACTGGGTGGCAAACACACAGCTGGCTAATTGACAGGCAACTGCTCGACTTGCTCAAAAGCACATCTGAAAGGGAAAGGACCTGTTGTTTACCAGCAGATTCACCACAAAACCAGTGCTTTGTAAAGACTAAGAATACAGAGGTGGATGTCCTCTACATGTATATACAGCAAAAATAATTAATTATTATAGGTGGTTAAACTAAACCCAGATGTGTCTTATAACTATCTCTCAGTGAAAATTATTCATTTGAATTTTTCCATTTGGATTCAGGTGTGTATGATAGAATTACAACACATCAGAAAATCTTTCAGCTTGCATCTCTAGCGGATCTAAGAAACTGAATTTATTTGTTTTTACAATGACTAAAATCCAGACAAGCAGATGAGGAACAGCATTAATACAGGAGGGGTGGAAGACAACTGTGATGGACAGTGAACAGATACTATCAGATTTCATGACAAGCTGGGAGCAATCCTGCGGATGTGCTGCTGGGTTGATCTATTTTGGACAACTCCTGACCCAAACAAGAAAGAGAAGAAGAAAAGTGAGCTGTAGGGGAGCTTGTCCACCTACCTTTCTTGCTTTTCTTAGAAGGCTGCTTCTTCTTGATGAATTTGGTGGGCTCCTGCGGAAGTTCCATCTCCTCCCCTTCACCAGTTGCCTCTGCTATCGGCTCGACACCACCTGGGTGAAAGGTAAAAGGTAAATTATGAACAAAAATCTGAGTAATCATACCTTTATTTCATTTGTAATTATTACAGATTGCTTTACTATAGCTCATTTTGAGCAGAGCTGCTCGCCAGTTCGACAGAAAACCAGCTCGAAGCTTCATTAAAAGGGGGCAGACATCAAAGTGGCACCTTAGACGTCCTTACAAAACCATTTTTCATTCACTATCAAGTTTTCAAACAGCTCTACGAGCCAAGCCAACAAGCTCAGACTATAAAATACAGAAAGTCCTTTGTAGATTATTGTGTATACTGTGAAGCTGAAATTATACTTTCAGACAGGTTTCAAGTTTAAGTGTTATCCTTTGAGCTGCAAAATCATTAGGCTGCTAACATAATGTGTAAAGCAGCCCATACAGGCCTTGATTACAAGAAATACATATTCTGCACATTTTCAAATACTTCTAAACTGTTTAAGGATCATTTCGTATGATCATTTACAACTCTTAGGAAAACATACAAAGCATATTTAAGTATTGCATGTTTTATATATATATATATATATATATATATATATATATATATATATGTGTGTGTGTGTGTGTGATGTGTGTGTGTGCCTAAATGTCCCAACTTTTAGGTTATTTTTATATTAATTTTAAAGATCATTAACTAACAAACGATTAACTAATTGATGTGTTTGATTAATTTAATCTGTTGCAAGTGCACATGATTATATTTCTGGTGACTAATATATCATTTGCATTTTTCTGTATGATGTTTAGAATGACTTTTTTTCAATTCTAATTCTTTATGAAGCTGCTCTTGGTTATTAGCCGTCTATCTACACTGAACCCTGATGTAAACCTTTCAGTATGCTTTCGGACATAAAGAAGGGCGACGGGGAACTGCTGCACTGAACATGTGGCTGAACGTGTGTGTGTGTGTGTAAACTTGGATGTGTGAGGGTGTGATTGTATGTGTGACAAAATCCCTACTAGAATCCCATGGATCAGTCTGGATTTAGGGAGCTCCTGAGGCTGATGAATTGGACGCCTTGTCTTTCTCTCTTTCTGTCTCCTCCTCAACTGCCTTTTTCTTCATTCCTCTTCTCCCCTCCCTGTCTTCTTCTCTTCACCCATTTTTTTTTTTGTCCACGCTGTCTCCATATGCTCTTCGTCCCATCCTCCTCCCTTCACTTCTTCTTGTCTCTTTTCTCTTTCTCTATGCTTTCCTCATCCTTCCTTGTCCTCTCAGGCCCCTTTCCTCATCTACTTCTCCTGTGTCCATGTTTGTCTTTTGTCTTTTGTCTCAGATGCTTCTACCTCATCTCCTCCTTTTTTTCCTCGTTTCCTCTGCTGCTTGTGGATTTGTCCCGTTTCGGGGTACACTTACTCAATGCACACATTGTTCCTTAGTGTTGTGTGTGTGACTGTGCATGTGCGAGACAGAGGGTGCATGTGTCTGCCATCAAGTCTACCTTAAGGTGTCTGAGAATGTGTGTGTGTCTCCATCTCCCCCACTGCGTCCACATTTGTGTGTGTGTGTGTGTGTTCAGATTATCCTAAGCCTTCTCTAATATTTATCCTGGACTTTTTTTTAAAGCCAATCTTGTTCTCTTTGGTGAGACCACAGCCTATGGTTTCACACACACACACACACACACACACACACACACACACACACACACACACACACACACACACACACACACACACATACACACACACAGAGAGAAACGCTCAATCGCAGTTGTTTGAAATGGGATATGCCCAGCTCTTAATTGGGCAGGTGTTTTTCTAAGGCGAGGTGTTTTTTTTAACACTGTCTTACAATTTCATGGGCTGTGTGGCTTTATGTTCTAACCCCGTTCTCACTCCAAGATAAAAATATATGCAAACTTTTTTTAAAAATTACATCACATAGACCATCTCTTACTACCTTTCACACATTCATCCCTCTTCTCGGTCCATAAATAGTAGGTGTTTATTACCTGACAGAGCTGCGGTGTATTGTTGTGTTTCTTTTGGTAGCGGTGATGTCTATATTTGTCTCATTACACAGGTTATCAGTTTTAAACAGTCCTGAGGTTTAAATCAATACTCCGCATTGCATCCCTTCAAAGACTCTGTAATTATGGGGAGAAGTGGTAGTGACAGTAATTGCTGAAATGGTACTACGTAATATATTTAAAGCAGAACCTGAATCATCTGCATAGGCGGAATATGCAAAAGTGTGTAAAGATATCACAGATTTTTTGCTGCTGATGATTTTTTACTACAGTTTAAATTAAAATGGTAGATTTCAACAGGTTACATATCATTCAAACACACTTTATTATGAAATTAATGTCAAATATTCTAAGCATGTACATTCTACTGTGTCACATTGATTAAATTAATTTGAAGTAAATTAATGTGTGAAGAATTAAGCAGCTCTGTAGTTGATTTAAACGCCAATTTAAATGTCTTAGGTCGCTGTTGAGTGAGTTCAGAGAAACAAAGAGCTAAACCTAAAAAAGCTGATATGACGAGTCAGTCAAGTTTTTCTGAAAAAATAAAATATTGATTTCTTGTAAAAATAAGTTTGTTTGTTTTTTTGCAAAAATTGTAAAAAATGAAGGACTTAGGCCATCACTTTAAGGGTAACAATAGATTAAATGAATGAAAATAAAACAGACCCTGACTACTCTCATGTATAAAATAAAAGAAGTAAAACAGCGAAGTGAAACTGAGCAGGTTCTGTACGAATGTCACAAGTTTGCTTTTGATTTGAAGAGTCTTGCGCCAGATAAGCCTTTGCGTAGACACAAGTCTACCCCACATTACATCCCTAAAAGTGGACAGTTTGGGTCATCCCACAAGGATTTAAGGACAACTTGAAGAAAGTCCAAGCCATTCTGTGATAATTTGGAACATTACAGGACCATTTCATCCAGTGCGTGACAGTTTGGGGCCATTTTTGGACCGCTTGGAGCAGCTCTGGACAGCCTAGTTGAAGGGTAAAGCTCCTTCCAACAGACAGCGCTGTCTTAGTCGGCTGTGTGGGGACACCAGTGCATTCCTGCTTTATTCTGGGCTGTGGTTTAAAGATGGGGGTGACACTGTTCTGCTGCGGTTACCGGCAATTTGACTGCGGGCTTTACGCTTTTTCAAATCTCTCCGCCTTAAATGCACACGTGTGTGCACCCACATGTACACATTATACAGTTCGTCAGACTCACAGGTTTGCATTGACATATGCACACACTACCCAGTCAGGCTTTTCAATGCATACATAATAAAAAGGAAAGGTTTCCCTCAAGAACACTTGTGTGAAGTGGGCACCTGGTATCTTTTGTCTTGCTTTCTTACTCTGATCCTGCAAACTGCATCATATTCAAACACATTATATATATAACTTATGTAAAATTAAATTAAATTCTATTCAACTTTATTTGTATAGCGCATTTTCATGACAATGTTGTCTCAAGGCGCTTCACAAAGATCGGCCAATTAAAAAAAATAGCCTTATATAGGGAACCAGCTAGATTGAATCAAATCTTGACTTTCGATGCGATCGCCCATCCTGAGCAAGCATGGGGCGACAGTGGGAAGGAAAAGTCCCTTTTAGCAGGGAGGCAAAACCTCCAGGAGAACCCGGCTCAGGTAAGGCAGCCATCTGCCTCGACTCGCTGGGGTTACAGAGACAGGAAAGACAGATTAATATACATTACAGCTTCTATCCAGGAAGACCTGCAGATAAAGGAAAATAAGAATTAAGACCTGCAAAAAAGGAAGAAATGAGAAATAAAATCTGCAAAAAGGAGAAATAAAAAACATCACACCAAATCTTTGACATTGCAATAAAAGTGAAAACAATACAAAAAAATCTAACCGAGCTTTTAGACAATCACTCTGCAGATTATAAGCATCTTTTTGCAGCTTCCAGATGAAGGAAAAATAAAAACAAAGTCAAATTGAAGATTTATTGATTGATGAACTTCATGTTATGGTGGCTTCTTCCTGAATATAGATCATTGCAGTTTTATTTATAGCATCCAGAAGGAGGACTCTTCAATTTGGAAACACCACAGAGAGAGAACAAAGACAGCTGGTCAGGATTACACACAGGACATGACCTACACTTGCACATAGTACATGTTTTTCCTATGCTATGAGTCCTCTAAACTCTCACACACACATACTTACAAACATATCTGTAAGTGTGCACCCACTCGTGCACGTAAATGCAGCCCATCTTCTCCCCTCTCTTTAACTCTAAAATAGATGCTGGCTCCAAACCACAGCTACCAGTGGAACACAGTGAAAATAACTGCAACACACACATGCCATCAGGGTATGTGGATGGGAGAACGTGTCCCCTTGCTGAAGTTGGACTTTAAAAATAAAAACAATCTCCTGATTTCATTAGCAGTTGAAAGGAAAATTGATGCAGGTGAAAGAAACACGCTACAAACAGTACATCTGAGCAGAAATTGGCTTCTGTTACAAGCTTGAGAAGGTCAGAGAGAGGACATGGCTGCAGATATGTAAAGACATCTGAAAGACCACATACCCATTAAAGATAATATGGAGTAAATTTTGTCATTTAAAAGCAGTGCAACACACATGGGGGACTAAACTGGGTTTTGCTAAATTAAAGAAATGCTCATGCAGTAGAAGTACTCATTTAACTTATTACAAAGATTTGCCTTTATGTGTGTGGGTATGCTAGCATGTGCGGGTGCGGAGTGCAGCTGTTGAAGCTTGAAATTTGCCTGAATGATGTCACCAGGATGAGATAAGGGGTCATTTGGTGAAGAGAGTGACAGGAAAAAGTAGCATATTTAACCAAGATGCAATTAGTGTATTTTCAGTGTTAATACACAGTTTGTTATCACAATATTTTTATTTACAATATTAATAATTTACAATATAAAGTTTCAAATTTACAGTACAATGCACGTTATCAAAAATAGTTGCCTTTACATTTTACTTTTGCCCTCATGTCTTACAAAGATGTTGCAGGAGGCAAATAGTTAGGAAACCTAAATTTATAATGTATAAGAATATGCATAAATTATATTCCTCAGCTGGTTCAGAGAATATGCTGCTTACATTAATGGTGGCCAACTTATTAATGGTGTTTACGTAAGTGCACAGGCATCCCAGCAAACATACAAGTTTCTTAATTTTGGAAAATCAGATTCAGATTTGATCAACAACGACTCACATAACATTTAAACTGTTGTAGGGGTGACCTAGCTTTGCTCCTCATACTTTGTGTTTATTAGAGTATTACCTAAAGACAGAAGCCAGCTGCATTCGGCTCATTTCAAACTGGAACAGAGCAGTAATAATGTCCGTTTCTAAGTGTGTTTACTGGTGAATGATGTCACCAGGATGAGATAAGGGGTCATTTGGTGAAGAGAGTGACAGGAAAAAGTAGCATATTTAACCAAGATGCAATTAGTGTATTTTCAGTGTTAATACACAGTTTGTTATCACAATATTTTTATTTACAATATTAATAATTTACAATATAAAGTTTCAAATTTACAGTACAATGCACGTTATCAAAAATAGTTGCCTTTACATTTTACTTTTGCCCTCATGTCTTACAAAGATGTTGCAGGAGGCAAATAGTTAGGAAACCTAAATTTATAATGTATAAGAATATGCATAAATTATATTCCTCAGCTGGTTCAGAGAATATGCTGCTTACATTAATGGTGGCCAACTTATTAATGGTGTTTACGTAAGTGCACAGGCATCCCAGCAAACATACAAGTTTCTTAATTTTGGAAAATCAGATTCAGATTTGATCAACAACGACTCACATAACATTTAAACTGTTGTAGGGGTGACCTAGCTTTGCTCCTCATACTTTGTGTTTATTAGAGTATTACCTAAAGACAGAAGCCAGCTGCATTCGGCTCATTTCAAACTGGAACAGAGCAGTAATAATGTCCGTTTCTAAGTGTGTTTACTGGTGGGTGTGTGTGGGAAGGTTTCTATTTCCAGGAAAGCAAAAAGAAACACATTAACACAGACACACACTTCCTACCAGCGAAGTGGAACTTGATGTGTGGTAACCCAGTGCATGTGGTCTTGATGGGGGGGAGTGGAGGGGGACGGTTGCCGTCACTGTTGTTGGAAAAGTAAACAAGCGTGTATGTTTACGGGCGAGTGAAAAAGCAACATCTGAGATGGCTGTTTACTGTAGGGCCCTTTGAGTGTGTGTGTGTGTGTGTGCGCGCAGTCTCTGTGTGAATTTTGGCAGTGGACCAAAAGAGAAAGGAGAGACCACATGATGAGGAAAACATACTGTAAATAAAAGTATACTCACTCTCACCTCTGTTACTCACAAACACTTTTCTTTTTTCATGAAGGATTTATTGACAAATCCGAACGGAATATGTGCAGGATGATAAATTACAGGTGTGGCCATGTGTGCATTTATGTGGAGCTACTAAATCTTACACATGCAGAACACGGCTGCTGGATTTCAGTCACCAAGTTCTGGATCACATCTGAAGCTGTGTTGTTGACGATGAGACATGCTACTGTGAGTCTACGCGTGATGGCATTGCAAATTCATTTCTATGTCAAGTTTAGTCACAAGTTAACCAGCCAGTCAGTTATACTGGGACGGGACACATCCTTTACTGGGTGACATGCATCAGATGACTTGATGGATGAAGATCAGTCTAGAAAAAAGTGCTAAAACTTCTGACTGAACTGCTGGATTTGTTTCAGTTTTACAAAGAATATACTTAATAAAATTACATCCTGACGAAAGTGGAAGCTACTCCGTGTTCATGACACATCATGTACACACATCATGTCATGGTTGAAGCCTGCGTGGCTTCATTAAAACAAAAAACAACACTATGATTCAAGTTCTTGGGTTTTTGGACTGTATAGTATATTAATAAGGCAAATCAGTTTAAAATGCTGACTTTAACACAGGGAGAAGATTAGAAAAGGGAAATGGCCGAAGAAATGAAGAAAAGCAAGAAAAAGAGGAGGAAAAGATTGGATCAACCAAACTGGGATTCATCGTTTTGTCTAATAAAGACCTCTATACATTTCTGAGGCAGATTAATGATGCATACAAAGTGTTTCTAAAAGATGTATGTATACAGATGTAAGATGTTCTAGGTGATTGTTTTGCTCTATGTTGTGTTAGGGTGTGCACATATGTTTTTTTAATGCGTTTTATTTTATTGTTATTATATTTGAGCATTACTGTAATTTGAACAAATACAGTTTTATATTTGGATGTTGGAAAATATATGATTATTTTTTCAACATTGTGCATAGAAGGGCCTTTAATTATGAGTCAGTATATTGATCTTTAAGTATTCTGTAAATGTTTTTTGCCTGTTAAAGTCTAAAATCTGCACCAAAGGACCAGCACAGATGACTGTTAAGAAAGGACTACGTGATAGTTACATAACAGCACCCAAACACAGCCCCTTAGTTCTAATGGACTTGTTTCAATATGTTTTAGTGAGAATTGTTAATGTTAAGCATCAAAATGAAAGCGTCCTGTCATTGTGTAACCGCAGTTATGTGCTTAGGTATCAGTCTGAGACGTGTTCACAATGTACTGCAATCATGGTTAAAAGAAACTGATGTTGCCTTACGGTGAAAGACAGGATGCTAACAGTGATTTAATACGTGACTGTAAGGCGTTTTGACATAATCCACTTAAGATGATCCACCTCAATCAAATCTTTTGCAGTTTAAGCTACAAAATCACTTAATTTCATCACAGTTGTTATTTACATGACCACAAGAGGTCAGAAAAACATAAACATGACGTGGGTCATTTACAGCTTTTGAACTACTAATAAATGCTTCTTTTTATTTCTGCAAGAACCGTCTCACAACCCATTTATGACGCCACCCCGTCATGTAGCTTGCATACACAGGGGTACGTGCACAGCTGGCTGTTTATTGTACTGAAGGATGTCATGACTGCATATTATGTGATATTATTGAGGGCATCGTTGCAGAAAGGAACTTACTACTGTCGTGCATTGCAGATATGTGCAGCACCAGGCAGTAATACTATCTTCCAGGTACTTTATTGCTCATCCTCCTCTTTTCTACTCACCAGGAGCAGCAAGGTTCTGCACCTGAGCAGGGACCTGGACGTTAGTCTCTGATGCCAAGGTGAGGCGACCTCCCTTGCCTATGCGATCACAAAGGAGGGTGATGTGCTTCTTGAGGCGGACGGTGTCCTGTGGAAGGTCCAGTACAGGGCCTCCTGTGTGAGCCAGAGATGTGGCCTGGTCCTTAGGGCTCCGCGACAAACAGCTCCGCAGCAGGTGAGAAACAGCCGCGTCGCAGCTCTCCTCCCAACCCTGAAGTCAGATGAGGAAAGGGAGTACTGCGACATGTAAAAGGTTTTCAAAGGAAAACACAACCAGAGACAGAAGGTGGAGGACATTTTATGAAAAGAAGATGCACTGGCTGAGATAACACACAAACTTTATTTAACTCATCCTTTCTATAAACAATGAACTGGCATTCAGCCATATCAGTCTGAGAAAGAAGTGATGTGCATGTGTGTTCAATGGGAGAGGGTAAGATTGTGATGACAGGTACTCTTCCACCCTCCTTGCCCACCATCCCTTCCTACTCCTGCATGCTTTCACACTGATAGGCCCCTAATGAGCCATAATGACAGGTAATCAGCCCTGTAATGATGGTGACAGAGAGATAGCGACAAGAGAGAAAGAGACAGAGGAAGGGAGAAAAGAAAGAAAAGAAGTGCAAAAGACAGAGAGATGATTGTCAAACGTCAATGAGAAGAGATGACACCAGAAGGGAAGATATTGGAGACAAAATAAGATGAGTGGAAAGGTGAAGGACAAGTAGAGATAATAAAGAAGACAGTGAAGACTGAAGATAGGGGGGAGAAAGAAATGAGAGGAGTATGGTGACAAGAAGGAGGTGAGATGGGAAGTGGGTGACCTATTCTTACCACAATACCTCATTGGGTTATCAAATACGCGGCGCCACAGGCTTCTGTGGAAACATACCGTGCACAGAAGTTCCACATGTTTTTGAAACCCAAACTACATCCATGTGCTTGAGAAGAAAGGGAGCGAATAAAGGTGAAGTGGAACAGGTTTGGACTTAGGACAGACCAAGAAATTAAGACACTTCCCACTAAGGTAGAGAGTAGAGATATTTGTTAGTGCTGCGAGAAACAGTTTTTAATAGTACCCATCAACTACGTGGTCAGTCACTTGCTCTAATTCCCTCTTTGTTAGCTATAGATAGTCCCATTTTTACAAAAGGCACTTTGCTTGGATGTTATATGAATTTTAATTGATTTGTAAAAATAAAGGCAATGAAAGAGAAAATTTTATATACTGTATATATA
>JBAMHX010000007.1:5745096-5756805 GCA_037177515.1 Pseudomugil tenellus | reverse complement strand
TATATGATCTCCTCTGACTCTCTTTTTGAAAGGTCCTTCAGAAAACAATAGATGGCTAAAGCACAGCAGATAAAGCTTATGGTTGACACCAAATTTCCTATTTGTTGCAATAAAAGAAGGACTTGAGAATTTCCTCGAGTCACAACTCAGTAAACATGATGCATTCCCAAGTCCTCCACATCTTTAAAATGATATTTATGGTCTGCATGTTTTGTTTGCTTCATCTACCTGGAAATAAGGGTAAAAAAAAGACATTAATATTCAGGAGGAAGACAAAGCAAAGTAAACATTTTTCATTTGTTTCTTCACAGGTGCTTCTGACACAAAAAACGTCGACCAAATTCCTCCGTTCATCTTAAAGGAAGCCGGTGAAGCCGTGAACCATAAGATTAAATGTTCACACAGCATCCCAAATTATGAGGTTATTCTGTGGTATAAACAAGACAAACACAAAGCTCTAAAGCTCTGAGGTATATGAACCTGTGGTTTAAAAATGTGGAAAAAGACAGAAAAATCAAAAAGACAGAAAAATCAGTTGTGATGGAGATAGCCGCAAACAGTCAAGCCTCACCAATTCTGATGTTCAGCTGAACGACAGTGCTGTTTATTTTACATTAGGGGTAAACAAGTGGGAAAAAAGAACATTAATATCAATAGACAGCAGCAGTTCTTATCAATGGATACGCTCGCTGGCTAGAAACATTTAAGATTATTTTCACTTGTTTCCATACGTGGACACAGCTGCTGATTTTTTTGGATCTCATAATAGCGAGAACAGGAGAAAATAGTGAGGACATTTGTTTTCTCACATGCAGCCCTGCAGAATAACTGTGAAGCAGTACATGTGTAAACACAGCTTTTTCCTTTTTGGATTTCAGCCTCTCACTTCCACAGTCCTTTGAACTCCCTCAACCCACCTCCTCTTCTCTCTGCTTGTCCACATCTTTACGTTTGGTATATTCACACAATTCTGATTCTTTGTATTTCAGTGTCTCTCTAGTTTTTGCCTTTTCATCTCTCCATCTCTTCCATCTTTCTGTGTGCTTCCCCTTCTGATCCCCCCTTTGACAGTCTCCTACCCCTCCCACTCCTGACCACATCCATATGTTAATAATAAAGTCTCCTCCAGCTCCACCACATCTATGAGGAAATCCTCTGGCAGGTCATCTATGCCTGTCTGATAAAGAGCAGCACAGATGCTTCATCCTCGCTTCTCTCCTCATCGTTCCACGATTTTTAACATGACTCATCATACCACAGCATACGTTGGACACAAAAAATGTGGCTTGACCCTGGTGGAACCAGTCCGGATTGTGAGTTATCCCATACGCAACCACTGCAGTATCTAATGAGCCTGAACCTGATTAAAATCTGGAGGAGATAAATAAAATGAAACCCAACCTGATCAAGCCTCAGGGAATTAAAAGAAATCAGAGCCAGACTTGGCTCAAACCCATCTGGTGGTCAGAGGACTGCAGATCTGGTTTGTACCATAAACATTCATCAGATCCCACCGCTGTTGTAAAAGGAGTCAAATCTGTAACGTTTTAACTTTAAACATATTTTCCAATCATCTAATGCTAATCAGAATTAAATAGATAAATTAGTTTGGATCTAAACTGTTCAATAAATATGGAAAAGTCATCTTGTTTTGTTTGTCCATGACTAATCGAAGCAGGAAAGCAGACGAATATTGAAAGGAAAAATTTTGATGCGAATCAGTAAACACACTTTTCATTTGTTCTGCTAATGACGTTGTGCTTTAATGGATACCGTGATATGAATAACAACAAAACAAACTGCAAAAATGATAATGCCACCATAAATTAGAACTGAAATCTTCTATTCATGCTCATTAGTATTTCTCACATCAGTGTGTCATTTTCCACCGTCTCCTGACAGAACCGCTCCATGTTCAACAGTCTCCCTGTCTGCCAAACAGCTTAGGAACAATGGGGTTTTAGTGTTTGTTCTGAAAACAGCTGCTCGATTTGGCTTGGAGCGCTACTGACGACAGCACAGAGAGTGAATTATACTAATAAGTGAAAATGTGGGCCAAAACCGTCTTCGTCAGATGGAAACCACATATGGGAAATAGAGTTCGTCTCTACAAAGACGGCACGTTAGAGTCACCGCTAATGTAAAAACATCGATAACAGAGGGTTTCACCAAAGTGCAACGAATAAACAGTTTTAGGTTTCAGGAGTGTTACAATGTGGATTTAAATGATTATGAGGGACAGAAAACATTCTCTTTAGATAGATACCTGAGGATCTGAGTCAGTATAAAACTCTGGATTAAAGCTGATTTTCCTTCTCCACAGATAAAAAAAGACCAAATCTCATCCAGGAGACCTCCAGACAACACTCACATAGTCTCATAGACAGAACACAGAGTGTCAGTCAGCTGAATGAAAGACAGCCATTCATTGATAAGATAGACAGTTACATAAACACGGGAAGGAAAACAAACCAGACCACCGACGACCCTCTGTGCTCCATTCAGCCTTCAGAAGGGTCCCCGTGCGTGTGAAGGTGAGCGGCGAGATAAAGCATGGATGTAAATGTTTTTGTTCTTGGGGTTAAATATCTCCTGAGGGAAGTGAGAAATGTATTCAGAGGGGGGAGACAGAGAAAGAGGAAGCTCCTTAGCTCCTGTCTGTCCTTTAATCTGAGTATCAAACACACGAGGCACCTCAGGGGCTGCCATTCCCACCAGACAAACACACACTTGCCCTCTTTGCTTGAACACACACTTGTTAATGTGTTAACAGACCAACAGTCCACAAAGACCAGAGCACACACAAGAGTTCAGAAAACACGGATAAAAACACAAAGATTTACAGGTATGGACAAGCAACAAACAACTCAGAACTTCCTCCCATGTGCCAACTGCCACAAGAGCCAGTGAACCGCGTACTGTAGGCCGACAACTACAAATAACTTAAGTCTCATCCCTCATAAATATAATATTTGGTTATCTTTTAACACAAACCAGCTGTACGCTACTCTGTTCTGAAAGTATAGACTCTAAAATCTGGCAAAAATTATGTATGATCTACAAATAAGTAAACATGGCAGAGCCTCTGACCAAGCATTCAACACTTTTAAAGCTTTCTGTAGTTCCTGCTCAAAAAGTGTTGACATTTGATATGCATCTGCAGTGCAATGGTCATAAATCTTTATAGGTTCTGTTGGTTCCTATGGTATCTGAGAGCCCACCTGGGACCCGAGCTGGGTTGAATCCAAATTATATTTTGTCTACCTGGATTGAGCCAGGGTCTTTTCAGCTTATGGTTGTCTGCACTTCTGTGTTTCAGCATGTGGCTCTCTGACCACATGCAGTCTTAACCATCACAATCAAGTTGGGGTTGACTGACTCTACAACTGTGATGGGGCAGCACTCTTTCCACCCAGGGCTTCCTGATGATTTGCTCAATGTATTTCTATGCTGTGTTTTAATGCATCCTTTTAGAAATGAAGCTTCTCAGTTTATATCAACAAGCTAAGAATCATGAGGATATTCGGTGACATAAACCAGTGCATAAACATATAGTTGTCCACATTTAAAAGTAATACCAACACGAATTTACCTGCTTCAAATGTACACGTCCCTGTTCACACTTGATACACACATAACAGGGGATGTGAGAGGCCGAGCCGTTAATGGTGGAGGTCCTGCTCTCCACAGTAGGATCTGTGTTTTAGCCATGTTTAGAGCTCCATTTGGGGCCAGATAAATCAAGCTGCTGTCTACCCGAAGCCTCCATTAGAGGCCCATTGAGGCCCCTGGACAGCCTGTCAGTCACTCCGTCAGTCAGCGAGCCGCCTTCTTCCCGCGTTTGAACTCATAATTACAGGGAGACACAGCTTGGTTTGGCCTGGCCTGGTTTCCGAGGCCCCCCCACTATCATCTCATAGACGGCAACGTTTGCTAACCCTGCGCTAATGCTAATACTAACAAACTACCAGAGTTTCACCTCCAGTGCAGGGGGCTCTGAGGAAAATATTTATGGAAACTGAAAAATCTAACTCCTTTTTTCCAGTTCTTTGCACTTTTCTTCATCCATTACTCAAAAACATGTTTAAGGCTTTTAGTTTTTATGTCTTTGAGTGACAGCGTTGGGTTCTCCCAAATATTTCAGAGGTTTGCAAGTTAGAGTGAGAAGTCCTAATGCTAGGCTAACATCTGCCAGCCAGAGATTAATCAAACACCAGTTAGAGGGGAGAGTGTAAAATACAGGGGCTGTAATGACGGATAGCTTTTTAAGCAGTGACAGGGTAAAGAGGTGGAGATGAAACATACCTCAGACCAAGAAAGAAGGCAGAAATACTTCAAATGGAGCTAGAAATTGCCTGCAGCCACTAAACAAGCTGGTGAATTTTGTCCATAGCTGGTTTGTCCTCTCTACCAGCTACCCTGACACGTAACAAACCATCATTCACAGATCTCACTTCGTTTTAAAACTCATCAATCATAAGCGTCTGGTTGAAGCATCGGTGTATTTTGGAATTCAGCCACTGTAGTCGGCAGATGAAAAAGTTTCTTGCACGTACATGTACACATACAAAGTCAGACGTGGCTTGCTAGCTCTCAGGAATTCATGAATAAAATATAGGTTTATAAAGGCAGCATGAACAATGGAAATATTATCCTCCGCTGCATAAATGTACAGCCGACCACAGAGTATTCTCCGAGGCAGTTCATTCTTCTTATCTCTGACGGCTCTTCGGCGATGGCCGGCCACTGCCTGTGGAGACACTCACTCACACACACACCGCCAACGAGGGGGAAATCCCTCCTACCCCGCCATCACCCAAGATTGATGCAGAAAATTTACCCAGCAGACATTCCTCGGAGCTGAAATGAAAGAGGTGCCTGGTTCACCAACATTCCTGATTGGCCACACATTCCTTCTCCATTCTAACGACAGTGTGATTGCAGGCGTGGAGCCATGGATTCATGAAGTAAACTTCCATCATTTTTTCTACTTTCTAAACAATCAAACAAGGTTTCACCTGGTGGAGGACTGAGTTCCTTCATTAAAATTCATGGTCAAGTGGGAAAAGTGAAGGAGCATTGTCCCATTTTTCTACATCAACAGTGCTTTAGTGCCTCTGAGCAACATGCAAGGGAGGAAAATTGGGATATAATAGGTAAACTTCAACTAAATTATTGTGAAATGGTTTAGTTATAGTTGTCCTCTCAAGAAGCTTCAATAAAACAGACTGCAAATGAATACATATTCGATATTTACCAAAAAAAACATGAATGAACACTAAAATGTTGAAAAGTATCTTATAAACTCTCAGATGACACGAGAAAAAAAATTAATTAAGTAGTAAGAAAAAAAACTACTTGATTTCTTTTTCGGAGATAATCCATGAACAGGATGTGATGTATCCTAACTAAATTTGTCATGCTACAGTAGCCAAACTGCTGAGCTGGCATTGGCCTAAGAAGCACAAATCACAATACTGAGATGAATTATTAATTTGACGCATTCATCACTCTTCCGACCAGCCATCGATAGCCTCCATTATGGCGGGTGTGTATACATTACAGACTGTATAGTGTGTCAGAAACTTCCCGCATTCGAGCTGCTGGATGGCGGGAAGAGAAGAAAATGGGGATAAAAGACTGAGGGAAGGAAAGGGTGATGGACAGGAGTGACAGCAGAAAGCATTATCATGTGGAGGCAGAGTCACAATTTCACAGCTACAAACAGCTTCAATGGCAGGAGACAATGGCATTTGGACAGATGATACGAGTCAGATGATTGGAAGTCAGAACGACGAGTTATAAAGTTACACAAAGTTTTAAAGCGATCTATAATCTGCCTTCTAGTCAACCTTTATATAAGGTAATATAAGATCAGTGGGACACTAACATACATTATATATTAAACTTGTTTGTGGCATATTTTTAAAAGCAACTTCAGTCTAAACAGTCTTTTATCTGACTTCTACATCATTAAAGTTAAATAACTGAACACTGACAGATTATCTCACTGAGATGCCTCTTAACGACGGTTAATATGGCATCCTGCATCCTGTCTCTTCTCTGAGCTCTTTTCCATAAGTTCAAGTCAGTTTTATGTCAACTTTTTTCTTCTCTTGCTCAGTCCCTTTTCCTTTGGTTTGCTCTCCTTCTAAAATAATGTCTTGTGGGTTTCTTCACTGAATCCGTCACGGTAACACACATTACTTTAGAAATGTCACTGCCCAATTAAAACAAGTCAGAAAAGGATATTTTAACATGCAAAAATTAGATAGAGCTACTTTAAAGTGAGACAGACATCACAATTCTGTTGCAGAGGACAAAGGACATGACAGGCTCCATGAATCAATGATTTCGTCCTCTGTGAATGCACTGATAAGATATTTTATATGTGTAGCATCTGTATTTACCTGCACAAACATACTTCAGATACGTCAACAACCACATAAAAATGGCAGCTCTCAGCAAAAAAAAAAAAACCTTCTAAATTCTCATATTGAGTGAACAAATTTATAGAAATAATAAAATTATTCATAATAAACATTTTGCCAAATGCTCATTCAGTTTCTTAGAGACAAGCAATCAGAGAGCATGATGTGCAACATTGCTGATGTTGCAGCTGTTCGTTGTGTCTCGTGTGTTGGGTTTCACCTGAGTGGCGATGAACTTTACCTGTTGCTGTCGTTTGTCCCCCCCTTCCTGTGTCCACCACATAAGCATGCAAAAATTATGAAGACATTTGACTGAAACTCCTCAAGATCAGCATTACAGTGAGATGAAATCCAATGAGAAGATAATTAAAGCACACTGTTTCTTTTTATTTATTTTTTCTGTATTATGTATCAAATGTGTCACAAAAAAGTGAGTCCTTCTAGAAAAACAAAAACAAACGGCTAATAAAAATGTCAATAGTCTTGAAAGAAGAAAACAAAGTAAAACCTATAAGAGAGATTTATTAGGACATTAAAGTTCCCAAGGTTTTAAGGCAAGGATCAGTAGTTCCACACAGGTTTTAGATCCTTCTCTACCACAACACACTGACTCACACCAATGGGCCAATAAGACCATTAAGAATTGTGCAGAACTTGACAAAAAGCTGCTGGAGATCCATTTCACTTGAACTGGTTATGCCATGTAGAGGAATTTCATGTATTAACTTAATTACCTTGCTCTTAATTAGTGTCTAGCTGAAAGGTCCGACCATAAGGCTCCTAAACTGATGGTTTTACTAAAGGTCAGAAACACATCTGCTAAGACCTTAGTTGTTGTAACCAAAGCAAGGCCAGCATCTTTCTACCAAGGAAATGTTTCGAAACAGATTGGCGCATGTGACCAGAGTCTTTAAACAAAGCTCCCCTATCTGACTAGGGCAGAATAGCTCCAGACTTCTGTGGGATCCACCGATCTTTGGGGAATATTCTCCCCGGGTTATGACCTCGTACCATGTCTGTATGTCTTAACGTTTTGTCCCTTCATGTTTCAATGTTTAATGTATGTTCAACTTCTTTTATCTTCATTATTAAATTTATATTCTTCTCAATCTAAAAAATACCAGTGTCCTCGTCCTCGACAGGAATAATGGTCATTTCAGGGAAACATCTAAAATCTGTGGGACATAGACCCAAGAGATCCCAGTTTGTTGATCCCTATTTTAACCCTACAACACTCAAATAGGGTGATTTGCAGCCATACAACATTGGTTTTGGACGGCCACTCACCTGACACTAGTGTTTGAGGGTTAAGGTAATTACAGAACTAATTATCATATTTTAGACCATTTAAAGTAAATAATAAATAAATAACAAACACTTTGTGAAAGCAACACACAGTCAGTTCAATAACATAGATGTCATTCCTCTCTTTTACATACAGTGTTTCTTACTGATAATCTATCCAAACGTCTCATCCTCACGTGTCCATCATAAGGCAGCAAGACATGAGGCCTTGAGTATGTTAACAGCTGATCCTGGAGCAGTCTGTGTAATTCCTGTAACTTAACCGTTCTATCATCCCACAACATCTCAATATGAGTTAGTCTCAATAAATTCACAGAACTTTTGCTGACTGTTCATTTTTAATCTCTGTATAACATGCCTACAACAACATTACTGATGAAGAATGATCACAATAAGTGCTGATGATTAAATGGTTTAGGCTGAAGACATTAGACAGAGTGAGTATATTAACATTTAAGGCAGTCATGTTTAGATCAGGCTCCCTGATTGCTTATCCTGGCGAGAACCAAGCCAGCCCAAGGTGAACCATGTTTATTTGGGTTTAAACACCGTTAAGAACTTCAACAAGCTCATTCATTTCCTTTCATTAAACTCCAACAAAATCTCAGGACCTTGAAAGTTGATTTGCATTAAATGAATGTGATAGTAGAGCGGTGCGCTGGACAGAACGAGCCGCTCTGATCACACACAGCTAAACAGTGACGCACATGCAGCTTTATGTAGCAATGATGTCACCAGCTTTGCTACGTTAACGAGAAGCTAATGGACGGTGATGACCGCCAATTTATCCTCTTGAGTAAACAGCAAGGGCAAGCAACCATCACTTTGTCTCATTCTCACACGCACATATACACTGAGAGAAAAACCGCTCCACCCTCTTATATTAAAGTTAAACAAAGGGATAGAGAAAATCTTTACGCCTGCTTTGCTTTAAAATCCATTTTATATCAACCTCAGCTACCACACACATACGGGACTTTCTATACTTTCAGTCCAGTAACTGAAGCTTCGACCTCGACTCTAAGTATGAACCCGCAGACATCATCATGAAGGTGTCACAAAGTGATGACTGTACAGGATGTCCTTAAATTACACAAATATCTTCATTTTGAGGACCTAAAACTCGTACTGACCCTCTGAAATATAAATGTACACACACTCACACACTGTGATTATGTGTTAGAGTGGATTTATAGTTGGAAGTTTGCATTCCGGTCATTTATAGACTCTGTTTCGGTGATTAGCTGTGAGCTCACACCCAGTTGGACACATACACAAAAAGTCACGTAAGTAAAACAGATACGTCCTGTTACTGGTATTTGAGCAACAACACTCTACAACTCTGTTACATAACTGGTATGTGTTTGTGTGTTGTTTGTTTGTGTGTGAAAGCAGCAGAGAATTTAGATCAAGATTGGGAAGCAATTTTTTTTTTTTGGCTCAACTTTGATTGTTTCCAGGGTGTTGTTGGTCCAGATGGAAAGCATGGCCACCTGGAGGATCTTCATCTGTGTTAATGCGACTGCAACTGAGGCTGAAACACCTCATCTAACTGAGGAATACGGCTTCTGAAATCCATATATGTTACATAATAACAGGCAGCAGACTCAAGTTTCTCAATAAAACCAGGTGTGTCTAACCTGGGTGTAGGTGGCATCCAACAGTGTGTCCAGGTTCTGTAGAGGTGCTGGAGTTTTGTCTTTGAATCGAGTCAGCAGACGGCGCTGGATGGCTCTGAACTGGATGGCTCGCTCCGACAGCAGATCCTGATATTGCTGAGCACTGACACGCAGCTAACACACACAGATAAGAGTTATTTTTTCTGAGATGGTTTCAACCAGAAGAGAATCTAAAACTACTTCCTTCCGTATGGGTTTAGGTGTGTTTGTACCTGAAAGTGATGGTCTACAGACAGGAAATACTCCTGCAGTGGAAGTGGACCGCTGAAGCTTTTCCTGAAGTCTTTGATTCCCAGTTTGGCAAAATGTTTATCAAACCTCTGAACCAGCTCCTTCACCACCAACCACATGTCCTCAAAGCTGTCGCTCTGGATACGGTAACGTTCTGACAACAACACACAGTTTAAGGTAGACTGGGAATGCTAAGATGCTGAAAGGACAAGCACAATCCCCATTAAACCCACTACAAGCATAGTTTTACACACAAAAACAGAAACCACAATCACCCACTAACATCTTATCTTCATGAGTGTAAATGAAAACTGTTTCTTAATTTTGCTGTTAAAAGTTGCAATGAAATGAGACATACGAGAGGCTGCAGGTGTGACAGAAATGTAAGCTATCAGAGTTTTAATTCAACATTTACAGAGAATCTGTGCCATATTGAGTGGATCTGCTGTGAGACTCACGGGAGGTCTTGGAGGCGACCACAGTAACTTTGGCTCCAGAAAGAAACTGGAAAGCCAAACTATTTCCATCCTTATCTTCTGGTTTTGCTGAAAACTCTGCAGGGGGAGTGAGTCAAAAACAAAACATAGAGAAAAAAAAAAGCATGATGAGACAGATAGAACAGTCTATCATGATGCAAGACGCCAACAAAGCTGAACAAGATACAGTCCCACACTTTACAGACATACAACATAAGCTCACACAAATCCATCATTACACAGACGCACACCATCTGTATGAGCGCTGAGTGTGTTTAGACGCCGGAGTTGCTGACTGCAGCCGATTGTCAGATAAGTGGGAAGCACAAAACATGGTTCCCAGAGCTAAAGAGCACAGAATCACAAATAAACACACATAAACAAATTGGCATAAATTCACAACCACACAAAAACACAGCAGTTGATTATTCACATAAATGTATACGTATTCTTCCAGCTATTCTGATTCCTTCCCCTTCATTTCAGTCGATACTGTTGTCGTTTGTCTTGGTTTAGTGACCACATTACTGATTATAAGCCACTGAAAGACAAGCACCATATTGCCCGCATCACTTATTTTCTCGTATTCCACTGACTTTCTTTTTTTATTATTATTATTTGATGTTTTTGTTTCTCAAAGAGCTTAATGTCTTGGTGTAAAATGTTTGTAAAACGTAGAAAATGTTTACAATTTAGCTGAATTTAACTTTCAGACATGTAACAAGCATTGGCACATGGAGCACGCTGTAACTATTATCATACAGCAGCAAATGTTGCAAATAAATAAAACAAAAATAGCAAAAACATTTGTTCCTGTTGTTAGAAGTGTTTAATTCAGGAGAGTCTTGCTTTAATGGGAACATCTGTCCATGTTTTTGGACCCAATTAAGATGCGTTACCTTGGAAAAGGGTGCTGAGGTCTACTGGCGGCTGGTTGGTATCTACAGTGATCTTAAACTTGGTGGTTTTGACTGGAGACGAAAGTACACACACCAACGCCAGAGGAAGGTTGAACTTGGCCTGAAGAATCCGGGGAACTCCTGAAGAAAATGTAATCAATCAGAATGTTAAAAAATACCCTGAAACAGCTACTCAATATCAAGACTGAGCATGAAGGTGTGCTTGCCGGAGATCCGAAAGGGAATTTTTGTAAAAAGAAAAGACATTTTGAAAGGAAATTTTAAAAAAATATATACATATATGAATGGGAGGAGGCAATTTAAAGCCAATGACAACTATGTTCTGAGTCTAAACAGTGCTGAGCTTGGCAGAAATCTACACTTAGCTAGAATAACAAAGTGAGAGGAAAGAGGGATGGAGGAAAACAGTTGTTAAGAAGAGATGGAGCGCGGTGACCAGGGAAGAAGAGGTGAGCTAACGACAGGAGAGGGAGAAAACCTGAGTAAAGCAGAAAAACTGGTGGAAATAAACCAGCATGAGTGGTCGAAAGAAAAACAAAATGAGAATTGACAGCTGGGTTGGGTGGGAGGGACAGTTTAATTATGGAAAGTTACAGATAGTAATAATTACCTGCAACTACTGTGCACCTTTTCATTCCAGACAAGCGATTATTATGTGATTATATTA
>JBAMHX010000007.1:5706163-5729300 GCA_037177515.1 Pseudomugil tenellus | reverse complement strand
TTTACAATGACTGACTATAAGGATAGTTATTTTGAACAGGTGGGATGTATCAACAGAGAGGCCTGATCGTTTGCTTTATATATTTATATATACTTTTTTGTTGTCTTTATACTCATGTTTGATAAATGAGATGCCAGGCCATCACTCGTTCTGTGTGATTTCATTTGTTGCATTAGCTTCACAGGTGAACAGATTTGATTTCTACAGGAACAAATGTCTTACATTATCATTTTTACTTCATGTTCTTTGCCTGTTTGTGTCGGACTCTTTATGTCCTGCTGCCTTGTCAATGCTCAGACAGTGACATTGTGTTTTTACGCACATAGACGGCTGCTCACGTTAAACTGATGACTGACTTTAAAGAGAGGTTGGGGGTCAAGAGGGGTGGAGATGGGGATCAATACCACACAAGGAGAAAAGGGGCATGTGTGTACATGTCCATCCTCTTCTCACCACCTGCAAGTAATCTTTAAAAAAAAAAAAGAAAAAATAAACAATGTAAGAAAAACAAATCTAGAAGATAAATTTCTGGTCTGCTACTTGTTTGCCAGTGTGTGTGTGTGTGTGAACATAGGTGCACAGTGTCAGCTGTTGTCACATCCAGCAGCGAATGTCCTCATTGGCCGTCACCGTGGTGTTAAACACTAACCTTTAACCTTTTTAGGTCAATATTAGGTCACATTGTTGTGTAAGGTCTGGCTTTAAACACATCTAACCAAACTCTCACTTAGAGGTTAAATGTCAGACACTCACTTTACTTATCCCTGCAAACATTCAAACAGGGCTTATTTATTTTTTCATATATAAAACACTTCAATTGTACTATAAATACACTTACACAATAGTGAGAGAGGCGGATTAGAGGCTATGTGGGATTTCAGAGTCACCACAAGGTTGCTATCAGTCATATTGGTGGGAAACCACTTAATTGTCTGAACCATTATACCCATAAAGGCATTTATGAAAGTAAAATATTCAATGTCAGATTTCTCCATTTTGGATTTTGGTTAGACCACCATATGATGTATGATGAGTATGACTGATCACAGACCAGTCCACAAATATGCTGGAATCCATGGAAACAGAAAACACAACTGCTGGGATCAATGATTCTTTCTTCTGGATTTAGTAATACATACACATAGAAATATAAACAAGAACTTATTTCCAGGAAATGTCTGTAAGGTACGTTTTTTTTTTTTTAACAAATAAAGTACATGCTTGCAGCTAAGGCAAAGAATTGCACACATATAGTATATCTAGCCATTTTAACTTAATTTGGAGTTTGTTTGGTTTTTTTTATCTTTTTTAATGCAGTGATTCATTAAGTATCTGTTGTATTTTAGACTAATTAAATAGGTTTTGCTTTTAAACTGTACAGAAAGCACCGTAGTGTGGCCAAGAATTAAAGAAATTTGTGCAACTCTATTATTATAGGTTATATAAACATTTACTATTTATTTTTATTGCATTGCTTCTACACAAAACTACATTTTTACTAAAGTAAAAGCTATGGAAAAGTACAGTAATATGCATTCATTTTCTCAATGGGAGAATATACTTATTTTATTCATATAATTTATTTCAAATTAAATTTTTCCCCTTTCTGCTGACCTCAGGAAGAATAAACTGTACTGTGAAAAGGAAACATGGAATGAGGAGACGGAAAAGAAAAGGGAGAGCAGGAAGAAATAAAGACACTGAGAGGCAAACTGACAAATGAAAGAGAGGAAGCAGAAATGGAAAAGATGGAGAGAATATGTGTAGAGGGAGAGAGGGAGAAGGACTCGTGAGTGGGAATGAGAAACAGAACAAAGAAGGCAGTGTGTGGTGAACAGGGGATTGAGTCGCCATCTGAGACGAATAAAAACTGGAATAACAATAAAAGTCAGAAGGCGCTACCTCCCCTCCTCCATGCACAACCATTCCTCCCAGTGCGTGTGTGTTTGTGCACACACATATGCATCATTAAGTTTTCCTTCTTTGTTTTCTGTAGCATACTGTCAGAAATCTTTGTCTAAAGTTCGAGGGAAATAAAAGAAAATATGAGATGTAGACATTCACACCAAACAAACAAGTGTGGATGCACATTATGGAGAATCAAAGCAGATGGGACAATGAAAAGCATGCAGACACAAACACAGACCAAAGCACCGTTCTTACTGGATGTGCATCAACCACAGAAAGAAAAGTTGTTTGCAATCAGTCTATTAATAAAGTTATTTATTAAAATTATAATTTTATTCCTTGTTCATTCCTGTTGTATTAATAATTAAATAATAAACTAACCAATTCAACCAAAACATCTACTATAATTCATACCAATAACTTTAAAAATGAATGGAGGCAGTTCCAGATACTGTCAGCATAGTTTTCATCTCGTTTTATGCTACATACACACAAAAAACCTGCCAAAAGGTTCTCCCACAAGAAGTCGGTTCAGCAAAAGACCTTTAAGAGATGAACAACAGTTTCTTCTCAATCTGACCTATGACTGAGACCACACATTCCTCTGGCCAGCAAAGAGAAAAAGTTTTTTTTTCTTTTCTTTTTTTTTTTTGTTTTGTAAACCGAAAATTTGTATTTTACACTTTCAATTAAAACAAACAAAAAAAGAAATTATTTGATCCTACCTGTATAAATCTTATGTAATTTAGCGAGAAATTCATATTTGCTATAAAAACTAATGATTTGGATTTGTTTTAGGACATTAGAATAATTATCTAAATTACAAAGGTTATCTATAAAGAAAAATATTATCTCACAAATTTCATTTTTTTATAATATGCTTTTTTAAATGTATTTATTATTTAGGTTGGCATATAGGCACGCTTTAACTAACTTACGGTATTTTATTTTATTGTTTTTCTTATGATAAGATGTTTTTGTCTTGGGAGCACAGGTATTTTGTCTGTAAAAGGGGTCTACAAATAAATGTACTTTGTCTTTTTCCACATAATCTCCCTTCAAGTTAAATTTGAAATACTTTTGGTGTTAAGAAACACTTTCAGTTAAGTGAGCTTTGCACTGAGTTAATATAAAATATATGTGGAGTAATTACATTTATATATGTTATACATTTATATATTATACATTTATATAATCTTTTTTTTTCCTCTCTAATTGAAGCAAGTCACCTCTATCAGACTAATAAGTGTTTATGTCAACATATGCAGAGTATTGATTGAAGAGCTGTTAATTATGTAGTGTAATCTTACAAAATATTTCTGGTTTGGCTAGATTGGTGTTTTTGTACATAATCTCCAGTGAAAGTATTAATTGATGGCACAAAAGACCCTTTAAAAACTCCAGACTTCGGCCTATCCTAAGAAATATAGACATGTTATCTTGTGGTTTGATTTAAAATAACTCATTTATACTTTCACAGTGACTAATTAAATGAAATCCAATTAAACATTTCATTGTAATAATTTCTTATATTACCATGTTATTACTCGTGAAAGTCTATATGTTGTAAAATTTAAAACTAAGCAGCCATTTCCTCTGCAATTTATAATGCAGGTTGCAATTTTCTGGACAAACTCACAGAGCAAACTCTGCCCGTGTGACTGGGATCCAGGTTTCTCTAAGTCATGTCCAGGTATTCATTAAACTCACCGAGACTCCATTAATCTATTTTCCTCATTTCCAGGACTGTAACAGATGTGAAATGCTCAATTTGGGACAAATCTGACCACTGAGTGTCAGCAAAAGTGGTCTGGTTCCTCAGCTGAACCACCCATTCTGGAACAAAGCAAGCCATTGTAAGGCTACTAGAATGGAGGAGGAAAATAGATGAGAAACAGTAAGAAAAATATTAAGTTAGCACTAGTTTGATTTGGTTAGGTTTGTTTTATGTATAACAGTGTTCATGCATTAATATGGCTGCGTAACAGAAATGTTTTTCCCTCGCAGGGTTAAACAGCAAGTTCCATTAGCATAAACTAAAAAACATTGAGGAAGGTTTAGTTTAATTTAACTTAAAGTTGGGAAGACGGGAGTAATAACTCAGAATGGTGCAAGTCTCTAAAGTGATTGTAAGTAAGTGTAATGCCTTGCACAACAGAAACATATATTATTGTTGTCTTCATTTATAAATCACATTATAACTCCAACACCTGTACTGTGTAGCCCCCCTCTTCTGGGGCGAAAGCAGCGCTGACTCATTGAGTCATGGACACATGACATCTGATCTTGGATTCAGATTCGGAAGCAAAGTTAGATTTCATACTTGTGTTACTGAACATTATTTGCAGTGTGGTGGAGTACATTATCTTGCTGAAAGAGGTCACAGCCATCAGGGAATGCTGTTCCATGAAGGAGTGACCTTGGTCAGAAGCAATGTTTAGGTAGGTGGTATGTGTCAAAGCAAGATCCCAATGAATTGGGAGGAACTATAGTTTTCCAGCCGACCATTCTCACAAGCATCGCACTGCCCCTGCCAGCCTGCCATCTTTCCATAATGAATCTCATGTCTACTCCTGAAGTGATGCAAACAGACCTAGCCATTCAAAGGGTGTAAAAGAAAACATGATTCATCAGCTTATGCCAACTTCTTGCCCTCTAGTAAAGAACTGGAGCTAATTCTCCATTTGTAAGCAGTTTTAGTGGTGGGCACAGGTCAGTTTGGGCAACCTGACTCATCTACAGCCACACAGCTCCCTACACAACAAACAATGTGCTGTTCGTTGGGGCGTGTATCTGAAACAGAAAGGTGAGCAACTGTGACGTTTCAATTAGACTGTTGGACATATTCCAGTCTTCATCCTCTCAGATGGTTAAGTGACCCTTTGTCTTTCTTTACTCAGTTGGTTTTCCATTCTCAACCACTCCAGACCAGAAACATCCCACACCAGATGTAGTTTAAGAGGTGCTTTGATGCAGCTCTCTCGCTATCGCAATCTGGCCATCATCAAAGTCGCTCAAAACCTTAGATTTGCCCATTTTCCTGCTTTCAACACATCCATTTCAAGGACTGAGTGTTCACTTGCTCCACGAGATCTGCCACCAGATGAGCAGCCAGATGTCTTTGTAACTAGATTAAGCTTTCTCACTCCACCTGTCATAGTGCTTATATGGTTATGGCTTATTGGAGTATAAACCATCTCTCATGTTCTGCGGCAAAACAGTGTTGAATGACTTCTGAGAGTCAGATTTCTGTGAGCAGGAAGACAGGAGAGCATTGCACAAACATGGATACAACTATGACATAGTGTGAGTCTACATTCTAAAAACACACTGTGGTAAACTCGTGTATATTTCTGCATGGATATGCAAAAGTATGGATATGAAAGTATTCAGATGTCTGTCTGTGCATGTATGTGCTCTGCAGAGATATCTAAAAGTGACCTCTTTAACCGCTACCTAATATAAACTACGCCTCTCTTTAGTGGTGTAAACGTGATGTACAGGGACTCAAAGCATGTGATTTCCCATTTAGACTGGGAAAATCAAGTGGTTTTGCCAGGGATTGACTTTTGATTTGCTTTGAGTTTTTGCTTTTATTGTGACTGAACGTGTGCATCTTTATTACTGTATTGTGTCTATTCAAGGATTGAGAAATAGGAGGATTGGGGGTGTTCGGGGATATACCCCTAGCCGTAGCTTCCAACGGCATAGGCATGTTGAATATTGTATTGCTGTTTTTTCTTTAGAGATAATGTTTAAAGCATTGTAGCAGCAGCAAACAGCCAAAGTTCCAGAAAAGAAAATATGAATCTATATTTTATGACACATTCTACTAACTCTTACAGCAATAATATGAAATATATTAATGTTATGGTGATAACATTAGTATTGTTAGAGAAGGGTAAAAACAGAACTATACAAATTTGAGAAAATGTCCAGTAAAGTATTACGAGGGATAAAAACGAAAGAGCATCGTGGTTCTATTAACAATCACAGAGGTCATGTGTAGCGTATGAACAGATAAGAATGCACTGTGGTGAAAGCCATTACATTTCTGCATAGACTGATCATGAATCATGGGAAAGCAGTGGTCAGTTTGAGACATGGCTCAGAAAAAAAGGATGCTGCTCCAACCGCCCGAGTACGCTACTAACATCTTGAAATCATAAACTCAAAATCCATTCTGTTCTTTCTCAAAAAAGCTGGTGTCTACTTCTGTGTGATGGATGATGGCTTCAGCAAACGTCAGGAGTGGTTGTGAAATTACAGTAAAAAGGGCAATATGCTGTAAGTAATCCAGCTTCTATGCCTAAGTGTTTGGCTTCAAACAAAGACTGCCAACACCATTCAGACTGTGTCAGTGTAATTGTGGCCTTTTATTTGACATATACTTTATAGAGAAAAAGAAATTTCTTGTGAAATTGACACCTTTAGTGACAAATTTGCAGATTAAAGAACAATTAAAGACAATAATCCAGTTTTATAAGTTTGGGGTAAACCTGCGATGGTGTGTTTGTACAAACCACATTTGGACTTCCAGGCATTTGATTTTTGAATTATTTCAAGACAACAATACAGCAGATTAGTTTTCTTCAAATGCAATAAATCTTACAAATAACTTGCCTGTACGTGACGATGATATGTGGCATTTTTCAGGAAAGCCAGATGGTTCTTATTACTTCATATCATTAGTTCAGTTCCACTGTTACACAAATTGCCACCAAAATAACTTCACACCTGAACAATGACTACCCTCCAGAAATAAAGCAGATCTTGCAGGGTTTTCCCTAACTTTCTAAAGGGCTTACATTATGTGCTGATGTTGCAGCGCTGAGATGGTTGGGTTTTTCCCATAGACAGGGTGTAGCTACTGCCCAGATGTGGATATTATTAGAATTCCACCTTTACCTTATTACTCTTCATCCTGTTCTTTATGGATACTGTATTTACATTTTTAATGGAAGAATAATATCTATTAAAGATTGAAAAAACAGTTTTAGTGGAGTTGTGAAAAGAGAAAACTAAATTTAGTTTCTAAAGCAGCAATACAATGTTTACAGCAGAATGGTCCCTCAGTTATTCTCCAGAAAAATTGTAAGCTGTCAATCAACAGAGCAGCGTTTGACCTAGTCAGGATCACTTTGGGATTTATATAGAGTTACACATTGCAATATTAGGCTAGGCTAATTAACACAAGAATTTTTATGCAGGGCTTATAAGGTGAACACTTGCTCAGACACACAATCCCTGTCACTCAACCTGTGGTCCGACAGCCACCTGACCAATAACTTTATTAGGTACACCTTATAGGGACAGGCTGGAAACACTTTCACCTTCAGAACTGCCTTAACTCTTCACGGCATAATCCAACAAGTTGTTGGAAACATTCCTCAAGATTTAGTTCCATATTGACAGAACCTTATCATACGCTTGTACCAGATTTGTCAGCTGAACATCTACAATGTCCTGTTCATTAATCCCAAATGGGATCTATCAGATTGAGATCTGGGGACTTTGGGGACCACTGGAGTAAAGGAAAATAATCATTTCAGCTTTGCGGTGGAAATAATCAGCAACAATAGCTCGGCTGTGTCACTCAAACAAAGTTAAATGGGTTTTAAGGGGCGCAACGTGTGCGACGAAAATATTTCCAACACTATTTTACCACCAGTAGCCTGAATCATTGATACAAGGAAGGATGGATGCTTTCATGTGGTTTCTTTAATATTTTCATCTTACCATCTAATGCAAAGTCAGGTCCTTGAGGGCCGGTATCCAGCAGGTTTTGTTGTTTCCTGCACTAACACACCTGATGCAAATCAAAAGGATCCAACAGGTTCTTGTCAAACTTTTCATTAATTTCATTCAGCTGTTTTGGAGCATGGAGAGAACAAAAACCTGGAGGGACACCGGCCCTCAAGGACTGGACTCTGAGACCCCGGATCTAATGTCACAGCTGAAGAGGAGACTCAACAGACCAGGAAAAGATTTTCCATCGTCTTTTGTCTAACGTTGGTATACCTGTATAACTTTAGCCTCAGTTTCTTTCTCAGTTCTCAGCCGACAGGAGCAGCACCTGGTATGATCTTATGCTGATGTAGTCCATCTGCCTCCAAGTTAAACATGTTGCGCATTCAGAGAAGGCCTTCTGCAAGCCCCAGTTGTAACTAGTAGTTACTCTTGGTTATGATCTCATAATAACTGTCCCTTCTCCTCTAACCTTTGACATCAAGAAGGTATTTTTTATCCAGACAGCTGCTGCTCACTTGATATTGTCTCTTTTTTTGAATGTCTGAAGGTGTGTGTGCATGAAAATCCAAGGAGATCAGTAGTTTCTGTAATACTCAAACCAGCCTATCTGGTGCGAACAACCTATGATTTAATCTGCTTTATTCCCCATTCTGACGCTCAGCTGGAACTTCAGTAAGTGATCTTGGCCGTGTCTACATGACTAAATGTACACTGTTGTTGCCAAGTGGCTGGCTGTTGAAATGTTTGTGTTAACAGGCAATTGAACAGGTTGACCTAAAACATTGGCCGGTCAGTGCATGTTCTGGAGCTTCATAAGTAACCATGCAGCCTGAGTTGTGTTAAATGCCCAAAGGAAATTAGAGAACCTGATTCTCATTGTGCTGCATGTTCTGTCCAGATAGGAGTAGGCTCACAAGAGCATTTAGATGATCCTTTGTTTAATTTAACCTCTAGGTTATCAGCAGACTGCAGAGGATCTTAAGGTGTTCTCTTGATTACTAAAGTGGGATGATTACAGTCTCTGAAGAATTATTTTCACACATGAACTGGATTCTTGATATGTTCTATACATTTCCCAGATTGGGGGCAACATGTCAACAACATTCAGTGCAGACATCTTGCAGCGATTTTCCACTTAGCCCCCCTTGCAAACAGCAAATATTCCAGAGTATTGACTGTGTGTGCTGGTAAGAGTTTAAGCTCTGAGTTTCTTTATACGAATCTGTTTGCTCCTTTCCGCTCACTTCAAAGTAGTGTGTACGATAAAATACATGTGGTCAATATATCAACCAAGCAATGCTCTTCGTGAGGCCTTGCCAACTATTTTAATGTGTTGTAGAGAAAAGCAAGATTTTCCAGAGCGTACTTTTTAAATCATGTTTTGCTTCGTCTGTGTTCCACACAGACTCACACCTGCAGAACTGTCCATGCGTTGCCAGCTGTGAGAAAGCTTCTCTCTGTGAAATGTTTATCTGTTCACATATTTTTACATCTCCAATGTTCATGTACGAAAACTGCTCAGGCATCTGATCATGTTGAATGTTTGGGCAACAATCTATAGCTGATCTGTTCACCTGAAGCGCCACTTTGACCACAGGTATTCCAGTACTTGTACACAGCTGGTGTTAGAGCCAAAAAGAACCATGTGATCATGTTTTGAAATATCCACAGCTGACACTGAACTACAAAAATATGTCACTTTTGGGGTATTGTGTAACACAGGCTTTAACCTCCTACTTTTTCTCGACTTATGTGAAAAGAAGTGAAAAGGAGAAGTTAGTTTTTTATCTCATTTTCTCTGATGTTTTAACAGTCAAATAAAAAATAAATCACTTTAAAACTAACAATAAATCACATTTATGAGCAGCTGCATTTGGGATTTTTAAATCCTGTTTCCAGTAAAATCTAAGGACGACACCTGCTGATATTACAAAACACCTTCCAATCTAGAAATCATGATTGTATACAGATACATCTCAGGAAATTACAATATTATGAAAAAGTTTCATATTCTTCATCAGTCATTTCAGAATATGAAACCCATACATCATATAGATTCATTACACATAGAGTCAAACATTTCAACCATTCATTACTTGAAATATTGAAAATTGTGGCTTATAGATAACAAAAACCAAAATGCAGTGTCTCAAAAAATTAGAATATTGTGGAAAACTTCAATGCTGGGGAGCCATAGTGCCAGACCCTGATCAACTAATTAACTCAAAACACCTGCAAAGGTATCCCAAGCTTTTAAATGTTCTCAGTCTGGTTCATATGGCTACACAATTATGCGAAAGACTGCTGACATGGTTACTCTGTAAGCTGGTTGTTTACAGAGTGCTGTATCCAAGCATATTAATGGAAGGTTGAGTGGAAGGAAAAAACGTGGTGGGAAAAGGTCATATATCTGTACCTGTATATGACCGTCTGTAGTGCACTGGGCAGTATTTACTGCAAATGACAATACTGAAACCATGTTACACACCAACATCTGGATACCCCCATACTGATGGCTTTGAAAGCACATTCAGCAACAAGATGCAAAAGGATATTATCAGAGGAAGTACCTGAAATAAAGAGAGAATGAAAGAGCAACAGATAGGACAAGAGTCAAGACTTTTACAGGTTGGAGAGCGCTCAGAAAATACACAGGATGCAAGGCAGATATGGAATTAATCTTCATAAAGTGTGATGACCTGCCAAACGTCAATCGCACAGCTTTAGATTCAGCTTAACCTCATATAAGACTGAAACTATTAGATCTTTTCAAGTTAATTTGAATAAAAGAAAATATATGTGCATGTGATCTAAACCTCCTAAGATTAGGAGCTCAACTCCATTTGTACACCAACAAGCAGAACAAGGTACCAACACCACCAGGGTTAGAGGTTTTACCCCTGTGGGCCCACACGCACTTAAACATGCCTTTTTTATGGTACTCTGTGCAGCCTCTGATTAAATTCTCACCCAACTGGTTTGCATTACAGACACAGTAAATATAAGCTTCCACAATTGCATCCACACAAAAAAAGGAAAAAAGGAGGAGCATAGAGATTTCCACAACAGCTCAAAGCACATTGCAAACACTGTTACAGAATGCTTGATGTGCTTTTAATGGCCTGACAGAATACTAGTGTCTGGGGTTACAAGGTTGTGTGTCTGAATTGTCTGAGTGATTCAGTTCAAAGCCACCGCTGTCTGGTCTCGGTGGCCAACAAAACACACCACGTACAGACTGATAAGAGCTGCACAAATAAACGTCTGCACACACACGCATCACTCACTCGCTGCCGATGTATCGATGTGCATGCATGAGTTTGTTCAGATTGTGGAGATGGAAAGCGTGAAAGTAGGAGAAGATGTTCAACACGCAAAATGTGCGTGTGTGTGATTCAGTGCAGGAGCGAGGCTGAGAAAGAACAAAAGCGATTGATGACAGATGACGAAAGATTTCACTCAAAACCAGATGCATACAGCCATGCAAGTTCTCCCTCATAAATGGAGTTTCAGTAATGCAATACCTCCCCCCAACACACACCTCACCTCACTGAAAATATATGTTTTCTATACATTCTTTGATGTTTGTCTCATTTACTAGAGTAACAGCGTGAGCCCTCTTCATGACAACACATTCTGGCTGTTGTTGAAACTTGTCAACATGGTTTTAAACATTTAGAAACATCTTCCGCTTGGTCCAGACGCTCTATTTAATTAATTGTCCAATCATTTATCATCCCTTCATGCTGTGGGAAATCATGAGCAGAAACATAAAACATATATATCAAACAAACAAATACAGGAGATACCATCTTGAGCAAAAAAAGTTAATTTGGGTGAAAAATCATCAATTAATCTGACATCAGTTGTTTTCCTTGTTTGAGAAAGTCAGCAAACCTAAAATAGATTCAGAGATTACACACAAACACTAAATCAAACTGTTATGGACTGACCCATGGGCTCCAGGACAAACTGGTCTTTAGTGACAGCCAGAGGAGGTTGAACACAAATGGACAGATTTGAGGATGGCAGAACTGAGCTGGACTTCACTTTCACCTGGAGAGGAAGATAATGAAAAGAAACACAGATACAATGAGGAAGAGAAAAGCCTGGTGCAATTTCAGAAACAAAGAGACAAAGAAGTTAAAAACATGCAAAACTAAACAGATAAGTTAACAACTCACCTGTATGGTGACTGAAGGGACAGGGAGACCATCAATATCTTGGATCAGAGCTTGCTGTGGAGAAAGATGAGTCTATAAGTGTGTTTGAATGTGTAAATATAAAACACATGAATGCTTGTTCTGTTCATTTACCGATGGCTTGTCCATGCTGGAGGACACAACAGCTGTGACAGACAGATCATCCGCAGCGTCAGCTTTGGGCAGGATGTCTGAAATGATGTTTATGCTTTTTAAAAACGCTAAAGCAGATTTGTCACTTTTCTCCACAAAAGTTATTAAAGTCTTGTTTTGACTCAAAGCAATAAACCAACCGGCAGAGAGTAAAAGTGGATTAAAACGGTCATTCTCATCTACCAAAGAGATCAAAGTCCTTTCTAGCAAAATCCCACCTTGAGTTCTGGTGGCCTCTCTGATGAATCTTTGGAGTTTTTTCATCTCAGTATCCACCTGCTCATAGTCAGCTTCCCTTGCATCCACCTTTGGAGTTGAGAAGAAGGAGGGGTCTGTACCCATGTATGAGCACAGCAGATGACCACCTGAGCTCAGACTGACCACAACCCCTTTCAGGTCCCTGAGGAAATGAGAAGAGAGGCTTAACCTGATAACATTTGCTATCTGCATGGAACACTATGCATTAAACTTACACTGTAGGTCACAATTAGCATACAAGTAAACAGTGTGAAATGGGTTAAGTTCCTGACTTTTAATATGGAAATAGGTGATAAGGAAAGCATGACGAAATGCATCGGATAGGGATAGAATCATATTTTAACGGGTTGCAGCTGTGTGTGTGTGATTTGTGTTCCACTTTGACATGGCGGTAATGCATACATCCACACACACAGACACACACATGATGGGGTTCAGGTCAGGAGCAGCAGTCGGCTCCACACCTGCACAGGACAGGTATCTGAGGGGGCATAAAACTTTCATATTAACTGCAGCGGAAACACACACACGCACACATATTCAGAGACATGACAAACTGCTGTGCATACAGCCATTTGACTAAAACATATGCATTCATAAAACATGTCAGCTCTCACATTGACTGAAACACAGAGACAATAACAAGCGATCATGCATAAACATCAGTTAAAATGAAAACCTACAGGATAATGCTTGACCTCTTGGTTTCACTCTGAACTTTAGCAAGTTGGCTTTACTCAAACATGTATTCTATTTAAAAAAAAAGTTTTACATTTTAGCTGGTTGTCTCTGAAGAGACCAAAATAATAAATAATAATAAAAAAATTCAAATTAACTCATTTGAACTTTAATTAACTCAACAAATCCGAGGACGTTGCTAGCACATGACATTGTTTTAAGCACAATCAAATCTATTTGACAATTTTAATTAATGGTTATCTTGTTTTTATTTCCATTACATGCAAGTTCAAGCTCACCTTGCAAATATTAGGTGATTAACCTCTTAAAATTGCTGACTTAAATAGTAAAGGCATGAAGGTTTTGAACAGTACAGCAGAAATAATAGACAAGTCAACAGCACCAATCAATTTCATGACAGATAAACTGGGATTTTTGTCTCCTACATGTTGTCTATACATGGAAACTATGGCTCAAGGTGTGTTTTGCTGATATGGCGGCTTAAACATGTGTTTTCTGTCTGTTTAGCTCAGAACTCCTAAAGGCGAATGAGACGTGACACGATTTTTTATTTTTCCCAAAAAACTCAGCTTTATCAACTAAAATACTGTAGATAGAAAAAAAAAGAAAACTAAAGTAGATACTTTTGGAGACATTTTAGATTTTCAATGATATGGATAGGGTCATTAATATTTCCTGTTCCTGTGAGATCATGTGAATTATTGATCATAAACATATTAATAACATACTGCAAGACAAACTATTATATAACTAGAAAACTAAAAATAAGAAGTTCCATATGGTTATTTACTTTCATGTTTTAGTCTTTAAATATAAGTCAACCTCCACGGCATTCTTGATACTACAATCACATACTTATCTTCCTAACATTGTTTAACTCTGGAGAACCCACAGGGTCAGACTTGGCCGCTTTGGGCTTTGGGTGTGTAGAGGAGTTTCATGTTTTAGCTTAATTACTTTGCTCTTAATTAATGTGTAGTTGAAAGGTCCGATCATAAGGCTCCGAAACTGATGTCATTCTGACCTTAGTAAACCATCTGCAAGGTGTCTTTCCATTAGGAAATGTTTAGGAGACCTTGGTTTTGCTGTTGTAGCTGAAGAACAGGCCTCAGATTGACGCACGTGACCGAATTCTTTAAACAAAGCTCCCCGATCTGACTAGGGCAGAATAGGAAGGAGGCAAAGTACACCCTGGACAGGTAGCAAGTACATCACGGAGCCTCCAGAACTTTCCCACAGGGTCATTTATAAAGTGAAGCCCCCTCTCACCTGATAGCTTGGTGCTAGTGCCCCCGATGATGAGGAAATGTTGACATTTCACAGTAAAATGTGGTCTGAAGTGGACATGTAGTTTCTTACTGGTAAAATCCACAGATTTCCTGTCTGAACGATTCGTTCTGCTCTAAACTGACTAAACTGAGCGTCATAAGTAGAACAGACCGCTGTTATAGAGGAGCGAGGACTCTTCTGGGATGCTTCAGAAACACACTGCAGTGTACCTGGTGGTGGTTATTGTTGCCACAATCAGCTGCTAAGGCGTTTCGCACCGTCGTGTTCGGTGGAACCGAGGGGTGACACTGTATCACTGTTAATGTTTTAATACTCAACTCTTGTTTTTCACAGTACTTTTGTCTCCATTTAGACTTGTGAAATGCTGCTTCTGAGCACAGTTAGGAAAACCAAAACGGATTATATAATCTGAGGTTAGTAGGATCAAACAATAACACCTCATACCACTTCCAAAAACTGAAATGAGAAAAGACAGACCTCCTGAGGCTCTGTTGTAAATGACACATGTCCAAAGCAAACTACTGGGGTGACTGTGAGTTTGTTTTGTGTGGACTGGTATGTATGTGTTTTCCTCTCCCACACTCTGCAGTGTCCCAACGACACACTGCAAACCCTGATGACTATCGAATGCTTAAAAACAACACAGCCTCGAACTAAACCAAACAGCTACCCAGACATACACTATCTGTTGCATCTAAGCCACACACACGCACGGCTTCACAGACCACATCGTTTCTCAACAGTGTATGTGTTTAGCCTTGAAATTGTATCAAATTGCAGTTTGATTGTGGTTGTTTGGAGGGAAAAGGGGGCAAAGGATTGGTTTTAGCTGGACCCTCCTCACTGTGTTCTGATTGGCCAGCTGGAAGACATTGCAGGATAATTTCCTGTCAAATTGTCTCACGCTGGATTTCACAAGCTGATAAACGAATAAACACACCTGCAGCACGTAACGTACATATGGGATCATTGTCACCACATTTTCAGAAATTAATTTACTTTATAATTTATTCATTTAGTGTTTTCTGCACACACATTTTCAGAAAACACGTTTTGCTGAAGGTTGTACTCACGGGAAGTTGGCAACTCGAACAGCCACAGGCACAAAGGAGAGCTGGGCTGCCCACTTCAGAGTCACATCCTGGTAAACCAAAAGCATGTTGGTGTGGTTGCCTAGCAACAGGTTTGTGGTGCCGTCTGTCACTAAACAAGACAAGGGTAAAAAATACATTAGGGAAATGTTCCAAAAGGTCTTAAACTTAACACAACTGTATAAGCATGCCCGTATTCATCCTTTAGTAAAAAGATTTGGCTCATCTATCCTATACTGCTTATTCCAGTTCAGGGTCACAGGAGGGCTGTAGCCTCAGCAGGTGAGAAGCAAGTTACACCCTGAACATGTAGTCAATCCATCACAAGGTCAATATATACAGAGGACCTCTCACACTCACTTCTAGGGACAATTGAGTGGCCAGTCAACCTAATATGCATGTCTTAGGACGGTTAGAGGAAGCATGAGTACCCAGAAAGAAAACACACTAACACGGAGAGATGCAAAGTCCAGACGGAGCAGAGGATCAAACCAGCGACTTTCTAGTTTGTGAGCCCACCGTGCTAACCACTGCATCCCAGTGCAGCCCAGATTTAGCTAATAAAATAATAAAAAAGACACATTTTAAATCACATTTGCAAAGAACCAAAGGTTCTGGTTCAATTAAATACATATTTTATGTCATTTTTCCAGCAATATTACTTTACAGTATTTATTCAGGTTTGTGTCTTGTGGCCAGAAAGCCGGCCTCGGCTTAATAGCAGCCCAAATGTGAGGTTTTTGTCTGTCATTTTTAGTTGTAGAAAACAGTGCTGCATATTCACAAATCTAACAACCATGCACAGAAATAAGGAATTCCTGTGGTGGGTGGCACTGCCCTTTAAAATGAGTGCAACTTGAAAATTCATCTCTTTACATTTCACATCTGGTTTGGATAAAGAATTTGTCATCTAGATCTTTTATTTTTAAAACAGGCTGAGCGCTTAAAGGTGTACTGTGGATATAACTTTAGTTATACACTTTCTCTTGTGACCCAAGGCTAGAAACATAAAATATAAATACTACTTATGTTTCTCTCTCACACACACACACAGAAAAATGTCCAGTCTATTCACCGATACTGCAGTTACCACCTAGAGAGATCTGAGGCCACACGCAAAACAAACACGCCTCGCTCACACACGATTGAATACACAAGTTATAATATAGTAACAGTGGTCAGCAGGGTGGTACAGTGCAGGGGTCAAAATGACAGAGTGTGTGTTGGTTCCACATCAAAGCAAATACACACCTTATATCGCAGCATCGGCTTTATAATTATAACCTCACTATAAAAAGGTTCAATCTATGTTCTTCTCTCATTTCTAAGCTGAGCATCTTTCCTTCATTCCACCCTCCACCCTCGTCCTTCTCTTCTCCCCCTGCTCTTCTCCATCCTCTAACCCTGCACCTCCTCTCTTCTTCTCCACGGCTTTTTCTGTTCCCTGTATTTTCATGTTTCTTTTCTCACTTTGCAGAATGATTTTTCATCCTCTCTACTTTTTTAACCAACTGCCTGTTTCAGATCTGCATTCCTTCTTTTCCTCATCCCTCCCTTACACCTCTCCCCTCGGTTACAATCCTAGAGGGAAAAAGTGGTTCACATGCACATATCCTACGATCACAAATGTTTTGTTTTAGCCATTTTTTTTTAACTTTTTTTTTATTTTTTATTATTATTCTGATCCCCATTAGCTTCCACCGCAGTGGTTGCTAATCTGCCTGAGGTCAACATAAAACAATAAACAATATACAAACATGAAACATACATTCATACAATCAATCGGTGTTACAAGGTTTTAAAACAGACAGCCTTAACTCATCAGTAGCAAAAATAAAGCCACTAGAGAAAAGTTACAGTATCCGGTTTACAAAAAACATTAATATATTGAACACGGAGATGAAATCCCATTGTGTGGATCCAACATCAGTGTCAGTAATTTTTTAAAACTATATTTACCCTTAGTGCTTTTTGTTTTAATCGGTAAGGAATTCCAATGACTAAGGCTTCTATAGAGGACTGTCTTATTCATTTGATTTGTTTTAGGTTGTGGGAGGTCGAAGCAGCCTTTACTGACCTGTCTAGTTTTATGACTATGCTTTGAGCCTGAGTTAGCATTTCTGAAAAAAACTAGGCTTACACTCGACAATTGCATTACGAGCAAACATAGCAAGACAGGATCCTATTTTAGCCTCAATAGTTAGCCATGATAAACTATTATGCATCTTCATGAAAGTGGTTCTAGAAGAACACTGAAGGGCCAATCTTGCTGCTCTATTTTGAGCTAGCTGAAGCTTATTAAGATGTTTTTTTGCAGCACTGGACCACGCAACCATACAGTACCCCAAGTGAGATAGAACTAGGGCCTGCAACACCTGACACCTAACTGAAGGTGTAACATAATAAGAGCATCTTCTAGTCGTAGCAATACCCTGCCCCATTTTTACAGCAACAGAGTCAATGTGATCTGACCATGACATACTTGATCACATGCAAAAAAACTTTGTCGAGCTCATTCCTGGCTCTGAGTTCTTTACATCGCCACACTTTTTTTTCTACTTCACCTATTCCTAGATAAAAAAAAAAAAGATTTTGATGGCACTGATAAGGATCCTCAAACACATCACCTCACTTTTTTCTCAATACAGATCAGTTTGGATGATTCTGATCATTTTTTTTTCAATTAATACATATAATAAGCTTATTATGCCTTTATTTGAATTAAATTAAAGGTGGAAATCCAAACTGCATTTTTCATCTACCTGCAGCATGTCATTAACAATACACGAAGGTGCTGATTTTTCCAAGAGGAAATCAAACCAGGAAAGTTACAAAGAAAGAATAGACAGAAAAAAAGCGATGGGAACAGTGCGGAGAGGGGCTCTCGTCCAGCTGAGGCAGCTGTGGGGCTGAAGGCCAGGGAGAAAGTATTAAGAAACCTGCAGCGGATCAGTATTATCAGCACGACAAAGAGTGTGGGAAAGCCGTCAAACAGCGTTGCCTGATAAAAGAGCAGACACTGAATGTTGGGTGGCAGCTCAAACAGGTCCGCTGTCACCAAATATCAGCCTGTTAACAATAAACACAACTGTGGCATCACGTAATTGTTGTGAGTTAGAGCTGCAGCTGCAGTTTTTGCTCCTGGGACTCATCTGTGAGCCACTAAGAACAACTTAGTGCAATTTCGATTCTATTGGCTCTCAACTCCAAAAAGAGCTTTTTTTATTGCACTGCCACATCATATTTTACATTTATTGACAACTTTCCAAAGCAATTTTAAGTGTTTTAAAAAATGCTGGGAAAACAAAGCAGAGGGCTATTCTTACCATCTCCACAAGTTCTTCCTCGTCGAACTTTTTCCTCTTAATTTACATCGGTTTAACTTTTCAGTCTTTCATGTTGATTTTAAATCAAAAGGATTATTCTAAAAAAAAATGGTTTCACAGTGTGCTGTTGTGTAAACTGAACTAGACCGAAACATTGTCGTTGCTGCAAAGGACGCTCATAAAAACATTGTTTATGGCTCCGTGCACCACACAGAGCTTTGATTTCAACGCCATTCTTGATGTAGATCATTTATGTTGCTCATGGTGATAAGAATCAGACTGAAGTCAACAAACAACACTAAGAAATATGTTTTTTTTCTCTTTCATACAACATTTCTGACATATTACAGAAATATTAAAAAATGTCCAAGAAAAATGTTGTCAAGATAATTAGGTGGACAGAAACTGAGTGTAGTTGTGTGCTAACAGGCCAAGTTCATAAGTTTAATAAGATTAATCAGAAACACTTGTTTAGAAAGAAGGAAAAAAACATTCTAGCATGAAACCATGTAGACAGTTTTATGCAAATAATGAAAATATTTCATTTATTTATGATGGGTCTTTTGATGGGTAAAGTTTGGAAGCAGTAATTAGTGATTGTGTCCTTGAATGCATCACAATTATAATAACAAATATAGGATGTTGGACTTTTTTTCTCCATTAGAGGTAAAGACGAAATGCTCATCACTGGATCCCATTACGGATTGTTTTATCATCAGACAAACACTGAAATTATCTGGTCAAATATGTTTGTTTTAAATGAGCTTCAAACTTTTCAATCCAATGTGTTAGTCAAATGTATCCTGAAAAATAGATGCTTTTCAATTTTAACAAGCTAGAAGTGAGAATTTGCACAACTTCAGTTTTATCTTATTTACTACTTTGTTTTATCATAGCTGTAGATTGGATGTCATTAGCCATCTGAAAATACTCCAATACTATGAGTAATTTTTCTTTTCATGAGAAATTCATTGTTACTTAAAAAAGAAAAAAAAAACAAGAAACATCAGAGAAAAAGGTCTAGTGTTGTCATTAACAACTGGGTAATAAAATACTTGACTCATCCTTTCATAAAGTAAAAAAGCAGAGCTAAATTGTGACATATATCTCAATTTAACCCATTTTTCCTCCTAGAAAGTTAAAATATATGTAGAATATATAAATGATAAACTTTTTTCGGACAAAATTATCAAATTAACATTAAACCAGACTGTTTAGAATACAGGTTTAAAATGCACGACAGCTTGTTCCGGGAAAACATTTTGTTATAAGTAAAAGTAAACCAAACCCTAAAAGTGCATTTAATCCTCATGTTTCCTTAAAAACCTAGAAAAGCATCCGTCTTGAACATGCGTTTATATTTCATATTTTCATTTGACTGTAAGAATGTTATTTTCCATACCACATGTTTATATACACATACGTTATGATACACATACTTCTTGCATTCCATTGTGTTACGAGGCCTGTTCAGTCTTAATTCATGCAGCAGAGCTACTTCATTTTATTCCGTCATGTTCTCCCCAAAGCAGCGTCCTGAAGAGGCAGCACGTTAATGTGTAAGTGCAAAGGATAACGGAGATCAGATTTATTTTTAAAGCAGTTCTGATGTTTTAAATGTCTGTTTGTGGTAGATGCACTGACGAATGCAAAGTTTTCCAACTTTATCCTGTACCTCACTCAAAAGATCTGGATTTTAAGACTTTCTTTATGGTTTTATGTGAAAACTCTTAATCCGATTGAATGATCAAGTTCTTCATTGGCAACAGATTTGTTAAAAATGCTGTGTGCAGAGGTGTTGGGTAATTTGAGATAGCCTTGATGTTGGAACACTGGCTCCCAGTAATGATGACAAACTGAACTACCATGAAGAAAATAATCCAATTTAGGTTCAAAGTCGGAGCTTGGTGCACTGTTGCATGGTTAACATTAGTGTTCTCTCTAAAAAATATCAGAAACTTCTTTTTTCTACAGCGTTTCATTTATCTTTGTTCACTTGGTATCTTTTAGTTACTGATTTTACACACCTGACCCAACTTAGAGCTAAACGTGTAATGAAAGCCTTTTGCAAATAGATCTATATTTGCTTCTCAGTGAATAAGTATTAAACCCTTGAATCAATAAGAAACGCAGCTCTAGAGATTAAAACATTTTGTTGAACGTATACAAAGAGTTGAGCGTAAAATATTTCTTTCTAGTGGAGGTCACCTGAGGCGTAGGGAAGGAAACAGCTTGGGCTGAATTCCAGCTTCTTCATGAAGCGGATCTGTCCATTGTCTCGGAAACAGAAGAGGTTTCTCTCGCCCAGCACGAGGATGGAGGAAGAGGAGTGGGAGAAAGAGGGCACTACCAGGTCCAGGGCCTGCTCTCCCAGGACAAATGTCCAGTCAGGCTGGAGGAAGAAAACACAAAGACAAAGTTAAAGCGCACAACAAAATCTCTTTAGTTTCAAAACGATCAGCATGATACGAAGAGGCGTTTAAACTATGAAAGTCTGGAGTGTCCTCCAGAAAATGCTCTGAAGTCTCTCAGATCCTCCCTTCTTACAAATCCCCATGATCACAAACACATAGACTGACACTTTCCACGACATAAAGACGTTTATTGTTCTTATAAAGAGAAAAAAAGGGAAACATGGTATAGAAAGTATCCAATAAATGTTAATCCTTTGGATTTGATAAGGACCCTAAAGGTGTAAGTGCATCTCAATGTGTTTAGGGATTACCGTCAGTCTCTTGCTGCCAGTTTTAAGGGAAGTGTCAGAATCCTGGCGACTCTCTGCATCTGTGGCCACAGCCAGAGTCTCATACCTGAGAATCAAAGACACAAACAGCTCCTTACATAAACTGTGCATGGGTACTCTTGTATTCCAGTGAAAGCAACATCAGAGTCCTTTTTTACCACTGTTCCAGATGTTGAAAGCTGTTTGCTAAGGAGCTCTTGTCAACAGATACTAAGCTTTTCCACACATGACTGGACCATTAATGCAGATAGAAGTTATCTCATGTTAACAATAATAATAATAAAGTTCATCTTCATTTTTCAGATCTTACCTTAATAAACTGTATAAATTATCCTTTCGACATATTTTTATTTTAAAACATTAGTTGAAATGTAAAAACAAACATGCAAATGTTCCAATTTGTGTCAGTTTGACGGCCAGATGAGGCAGTGTAATGCATATTCACAATGACCCTTTAGGGGTGGGGAACCTTGGCCCTCGTCCTGAAAGTTTTCCATGTCTCCCTGTTCCAACACACCAGAGCAAAATGAATGAATCACTGTGCAGAACCTGATAAGCTGTTGGATCCATTTGATTTGAATCAGGTGTCCTGGACCAGGGTTACATGGAAAACCTGCAGGATTTCATCCCTCGAGGACCAGCGTTCCCTCCCCTGCTTTACACCATGCAGTGAGCTGCTCATCATACATCCCCCTGCAGGACTAAAGTTTAAATAAGAGACTAAACCAAAAGGCCAAAATATCAATAACTAGAAGATATCATAGTACGCATTATTTATACATATTCATTTATTTAGATGTATACAGTTGCAGTTTCTGTCACATCATTCAACACCTGCTTTTCCTTCCACATCTGTTGGCTGCTGGCAAAGAATGAAGTGGTCAGACTGATCTGAGTTCAGTTGATTTTGGCTTCTGCTGCATTAGCCTTTTTCCAGTAAGAGACTGGCCGATGAAGCAGCTTGGCGGGAATCTATCTGTCTTTACAAACACCTGGATGAACAGACAGCTCCAAACCTGACTAGACCCAACATCAAAGCACAAAGCGAACTTAAAATAAAAGCTGATTTATCCACTTAGCTTTCTCACTTTGTTTGATGCATATTTATATGCAGCTTTATATGCAGCACAATTCCTAGCAGCAGCCATCAGACAACTTAAATAATTCCTAAACATGTCTTTTTGATAAGATATCATGTTATCCATATAAGAATTTTCTAAGAAAATGTTTGGGAAATTGAAATTAATTCCTTTTGCTGCTAGAGGCCAAACTTTAATCATTTTGGTGATAATTTGACATTTCTTTTGACTTGACACCCAGCACTTCAATACAACACTTAGTTTCAGACCAAATCCTTGCATAGCAAAATGCATCTGCAGTTACCTCATCTAACTTTTTTTGATTTATGATATTTAGCCAATGTTAGCATTGCAGATTAGCATGAACATGGTGCTCATGGTTAAAACGTAACCATTTAAGCCTGATTGTATTCTATTCAATCAGATCAGAACCGCCAGCCTTTCTTCAGTGTCCACAATGACACACCTTTTTTATTAAATATAAAACAAAAGTATAAGAGGCCTAAGCATGCAAACATTAACTGGTAACGTCTGTTTATAAGTATTAATAGGTTTTTGTTTTGTTGGAGAACTTCGGTTTAGTCATGCTCTGAGTGTGAACAAATCATGTCATACATACAGTATACATACTGTATGT
>JBAMHX010000007.1:5679896-5693896 GCA_037177515.1 Pseudomugil tenellus | reverse complement strand
ATTGCTCTTAATAGTCCCCCGCGTGAGACACGTCATCCGAGAAATCTCGGCAGAACCGGCCTCTAAGTGTTAAACCATTAATCAGTTTCCTTTGCTATCTATTTCTAGCAAACCTGCAGTTTGTGACGCTATGACAAGTGCTAAAGGAAACGCGGGACCCTGAACTTGAAGCTGCTCCTGCTTCTCTTAAATCATCAGTGTGGAAATATTTTGCAATTCCGGTGAGTTATGTTGACAATGTTCGTGTTGTCGTGAAGAACACCACAGTGTTATGATATGCTCAGCAGACCTGCAGCCTTATTCAGTGGTGGAAAACACTGGATTTAAACATTTTATTAGCGTACTTGAGCCACGCTACAGTATGCTCAGCAGGTCACATCTTACAACTAAAGTGTTGCTTTCCTTATATCAAGATGTTAAAGAAAAAGTTTTGGGGGGTTTAAGCAATGCAGAGTTAATGTCTTAACAACAAATGTCTGGACTTCAAGAGCAGCTGAGTGTTACATCACTGTCACATCCCACTGTGTCAGTAATTATTATGACTGTAGTATATCATTGATATTATTTGTTTGTTTTGCTTTTCAACTTGATTGAGATTTTTACTTTTATATTGTAAATAAATAATTTAAATTAGACTATAAGTGCCTAATGTGATATATTACACAATGAAAGCTGCTTATATGTTCCACATCTTTTGAAATAAGATTTACTGTGCAAAATTGAATGAATAAAAAGAAACGCAGTAGAATAGATGAGTCTAAACGTTGCATAGGCCATTGTGCTCTAAGAAAATTATTTATCTATGTAAGAATCGAGAATCTAATCAATCAACCTAAAATCAAAAATCAAATCGAATCGAGGATTTGGAGAATGGTGACACCCCTAAGAAGTATCGTGAATGAAAAAGCATCCTGGCATTTTTTAATGCATGATAACATTCTTTCAAAGTATAAAAAGTAAATAATCCACACACTGCACTAAGGCCTTGTCTCAAGTTTGTTAAGAGTTACTTACGAGACAAACTTTCCCACTTCAACCTGGATGATGGCATTTTGGAGCTGGACTTCTAAGAGTTGTGCATCAGCCGGGCCTCCTTCACTTGACTTATTCGTAAGTGGCGAGAAGATCCGCAGCATCCCCATGTAGCTACCCACCACAATCTTGTCTGCAATATTTTAATGAGACAGAAGGACAGCTGTGGTTATATTTTAGGCTTGGTTTGCTGTCTATATGCTGAATTAAAGTGGGTATTAAATAACCTCATTTACAAATGAACATGAATATATAAAAAATAATTCTAACTAAATTAGTTAGTATAAACTAATTTAAATTAGTATAAATAAGATTTAAAAAAAACAGGAGTGGTTTGTAGCAATGTTGTGACCCCGAACATCAAGAGATTAAGATTAGCTCCTCACTACATACTTACCATGTCCTGTGCCACTGTTGTCCACATCTCCGACACATAGGCATCCCTGGTCAAACTCTTCTCCCTCCCCAAGAGCTGCTGACCACCAGTCACGAGCTTTGAACAGAGACATGGTGCCTCTAAACAGAAAGAGAAAAGGATAACTGTAAATTATGTACCTTACATTACATTACACTCATTTAGCAGACGCTTTTATCCAAAGCGACTTACTTTTTTGGGGGTCATAGGGTTCAGTGTCTTACCCAAGGACACTTCAGCATGTGTTCAGGGGAAGCTGAGAACCGAACCGCCAACCTTCAGGTTGCCAGACAACTGCTCTTACCCCCCGAGCTACAGTCATGTGTAAACATTACTTTAAATAACCAAAAGGCTGGTGACAAAAACACATCAAAGTTGTAATGTGTTTATAGTTTTAAATAAAAACTGCTGTTACTGTGGTCATTGCAAAAACTTTTCTACAATTAGTCTGTCAAAAAAGGCGAAGCTTGAGCTCCAATGTTGATAGCTTGAACCACTGGCCACTTTGCCTGCTTTACCAGTAGGCTTTAATGCTCCATGCATGACACCGACAGCCAAACGCAGGAAAGACACGTAGTCACATGACCTCAGGATTGAGCCTGTGATTGAGAAGGAGAAGGGGGGGGGCAAGCAGCTTTATACTCGCTAAATGCTGAGCAGGTGGAACAGGCTGGTAATCCAGTCCTAGAGAATCCCTCATATATACTACACATTCCCTGGTAGGCCTGAAACAGCATTTAAGTGTTTTAGATATGAACATTGCAATACAGCCACAAAACATTACAGCTAAAATGAAGCTAGTCCAAAATTCAGCATATCTGTTTTATCAGAACACCAATGATAATTCCAAATATATATTGTTTTTTTTTTTTTTTTTATTATTATTATACAGTTGAACACAGCTTATTTAAGTACAGTTAGCATCAGCAAGCAATTTATATGCACAATTATCCCCACCACGTAGCTGTATGAAAAAAGTATAAATGGTCTGGGAAAAAAAGCTAATGAACCACATTTAATAAAAAAAATTGAAAAGTTGTCCATATGTTCTGCATGGTCTAAAACACATTCAGTGGTATTTATTGCAATTAAAATTTTATTTGAGCCCACTGGGCAAATAAAAACTACTTTGAATGTTAATGGACTTCAGAAGTACAAAAGCCACCTGAGGATTTATTTTCATTTTACATACAGGGGAAGGTCCATGTTTTGGAAACACTCTCCTCCTCCATCTCGGTACAGTACAAACAGTTACTGACACACATAGGATCCGTTTTATTTCTGGCTCGACAGAAGCCTGCACTGGTAAATTACCTTGCAGCTAACGTCAAGTTGACTGATTTATCTTTAGCTTAGCCGCAGCTAATTTGCTAGCTCACCAACTTACATGGGTACTAGCTAATAGGTCAGAAGTAATGTCGCTGCTACTTCCACTTTTGTTGTGTTATGCGTTCATAACCAAAATATTCCACGTTGTTTCGTAATTTGCTTACCTTCATAAAAACGTTAGTCTTCGTTTTTACTCTTCGTTCAAAGAAACATCACATTTCTTACCATCTTGCTAGGAGCCATCGTTCTGTTGTCATGGCACTGACGCTAAACGGAGCAGGGGAGCTTGTGCGCAGGAACGGAAATAAAAATGGATGATGGGAAAATGAGTTTCACAATGACAATCTTTTTTACTATTGTTATTGGTTTGTTGTCCTTCAATAAACTTTATATTAAGTATAGAATGATTTGTATAATTTTAGAAAAATACTAAAACACTAAGCTTCAAAATGACATCCTGTCTTTTTCAATAACTATGTGGTGTTTAAATCTAAGTAGGTGATAGTGTTTCCTTTTGTTATAGAAAGGGATTTTGCTTTTTTTGTTTGTTTATTTAGGTTGAAAGGGTTGGAAATCTGGTGTAGGTATGCATTTATGTGTATAAAGTAGCTTGAGATACCCTGTATCAAACTTCTGTGGTAGTATGCAACATTTTTAAATTAAATAGCCTCCCTTGACCACCAAATCAGGAGAGAAACACCTGTACCATGTAATATTTGATTCAAAATCTACTATTGTATTCAAACCAAACAACACAGCTGCAGCATCATACTTGTGTTTAGGTACACACCATCACTTCGAGAAATGATGAAGGTAAAAGTAAGTAAATGAAAAACAAATCTACAGAATAAACCTAAATAAGTTACCAAAGACTGCGATTGGCAATGGGTAGATGCCCTGCTAATATCACCGATAGGCTGTAGTTTCCACACTACCCTGAATGAAACTAACCAGTATAGGAAATTAAAGACTAAATTAAATTAGTCAACACATATCTTATCTACTGTAGGATTACAGGGAGGTGAGGTCTGTCAAAATCGGAGGTAGTAGGCAAGAATAATGCCTGGACAGGTCTTATTTATATCGCATATATAAAGTGAATCCTCTAAAACAAAGGAGGTATCTTCATATATTCTAATATTTACATTTAGAAGATTAAATATTTAAAATAAGCCTTTACAATTACTTTTTATTGCATGTTTTATTCACACCATCCAAGGCAGCCATCTCCTTATAAAAATAAAACACACCAGTCAAACCCTCTGCAGATTTCTCAAATTCTGTAAAACAATATATAATGTATACCATAGAACATATTTCCCCATTTTATATATATAATCATTTCCTTGACACAAAAAAAAACAACTTGACAGTAAGAAAAGGCAACATGCAAGTGATAGCAGCACATTTAAAACGCATACAAATCAATTTCCATGGAAATCTTTACCACATCACACTGACAGAAACAAATAATGTGATATTTTTGTGTGGAAATTCAGCCCAAATACATGTATGTAGCATTTTCCAGGTACCTGGAGCTCAATTTCAACCACAGGATAAAAAGTAACTCAACAGCTCCTATGCTGGGGTTTTACTGAGCCGTAGACAGCAGTGTTCTCCTCTGTCCAATGCAAAGGTGAAATACTTCTGATATATTTTTAACTTTACTAAGATGAAAACCTAAAAGAAATTCCATCAGGTATTTTTTTCATATGACTGTAGTTTGTAGCTATTACCACTAGAGGTCAGCTTTAGCCCTAAGAAATCCCCTTTATCTGCAACCATGGAGAACATAAATAACACCTAAGCAGTCCATGTATTGGTAATACATATTGAGTGGAAATTAGTATTCGCCATGAATGTTTCAGGTGTAAGATGAAGAACTTTTTCTTTTCAAATTAGCACATAAGAGATTTAAAGCAAACACAAAGAGTACATGTAAACATGGCTTTTTTGTACATGAAGCTATTCTGACATTCACAAATTAAAGCTAGAGCCACATGTGCACAAGATTGTTTCCCTATAAGAAGAATTTAAAGTGCATTTTTCTCTCTTTCCTTGTGTCCTTGTGATTTTCATAGTGATAAAATAAATATTTGTAATCTAATTTAAGCAAACTGTCAGTATGTTGCTGTTGTCACTGAGCAAGACATTTAATTTCTTCTATAGGAAATGCATTTCCCAAGGTCCACTGACTACTGAATACTAATACCCTTTTTAACTAAAACCTTTTTCAGATGTGACTTACATTAAACAATTGCCTTTGAAACACTGACCAGATAAACAATTGACAGCCCAGTCAAATAACTTAAAGATATGGAGATATGCATGCTGGGAAAGGTCCAAAAATAAAAGTGTCTTTCCGTGGGCACCTGGTGTATCATGTACAAATATTAAATTATCAAAATACTTCTGGGAATAACAATAACATTAATGTGCAAATTATAAAGATTGAGTGAGATTGTTTTCTTTTTATCTCACTATTTTTTAAACAAAATGACTTGATGAGAAGAGAGAAAACATGAGAAAGGACACCAGAGACATGCTATTGCTGCTATTACTATTATTTTAAAAAACTCAGTTCATTCAGGAGGTGTAAGATGTCTTCTTTTAAATCTGTGCATGGAGGGAGGGGTTGGTGGTGTTCAGAACACAAAATGCTGGTTAGATCTTGAGAGAGTTGAGGGATTTCAAAGTATGTCAAGAGTTTGAGTGGTCTGGGCTGCAGGAGATGAGAGGGGGGGAAGTGAGTGGGATCTGGGATTCGGAGTTTAAACTGAGCCGGGGGGGGGGCCTTATAGGACTTTCTGGAGAATAGCATTAGGCACTTCCAGAGTCTCATCCTTCACAAGCACGATGTCATAAGAGTCCAGATATTTGTCCAGTCTCTCCTCCACCTGCAGAGAGGAAAACAGTTGTAAGTGATGCTGCTGAGCGTTATGGCGGATTCCCATGCAACACAGCTGCCAGCACTGTGAAGACATCCAGGCTTTTATGTTTGGCATTCATAAGTGATTTTTCCTTTTACTCGCTTTTCTAAAAAGGCAATCGTCTCAATATTTCATTGTAATGATTTACTATTAACATGATTTACTATTAACCCGTCCAACTTGTACGAGTCACAAAAGGTGAATCTAAAGTAGGATTGTTTTCAGATAAGTTAAAGTAACATCTCCTCTCATGATTTTTACAGAAAACATCATAAGCTGAAGCGACCATCTTATTATTGCACCTTATCATTGAGGAAGCCAATCTTCAGGATGTTCTCCACGTTGGGGACACCGTCGGCCATGCTCAGGTCTCCCATTGAGTCACCCAGCAGGATAATGTTGCAGAACTCTTTCAGCTGCTTGAAGTAATCCGTGTTCCGCAGGGCACCATCGTGTTTGTTGTACACGTGGATCAGCTCACCTTTGAACCCTTTCAGGACACCCTACAAGACGAAAGGTCAGTGATTGCTTTTAATCAGTCGTAATGTTTGACTGAACACCATATGAAAAAAAAAAAAAAAAGATTCGCCTGTCTTTCAAGCAGAACTCACATTTTCATCAAAGTCCATGAAGTTAGAGACGACTTTGACGTTAGGATGATAGACTCCGGACTGACGCATGATTTCCTCTAGAACGTCTCCCAGACCAGCGGAGAAAATGAAGACAGGCACATTGTGCTGATGCAGGCGGTCAAAGAACTGCTCGAAGCCTTCTCTGTAAACAAACAGGACAGATTGTTGTCTCTCAGTTTATCACTCTGATTTAGGCAAACACTGCACACACACCGGCTCATTTATCTCTTTTGCTGAAGTACCTGAGTGCAACATCTGACTCTCTCACCACCTCAGGCAGTTTATCTTTCTCTAGGCGCTGCTCCACGAGTAGCGAATGGGACTTAAAATACCTGCCAACAAAATTACCTTTAAAAAAGAAACGCCACAACTCAAAGTAGACAAAGAAGTGAATGTGTTCATCCAACAGAAGTTGCCGATGCTTCTGACTTACCACTCTACCATAAAGGGATATTTCTCCTCCATAGTGAGGTAGGGGTCGATCTCAATGGGATAATATTTGTTTTTTAGCTGAAGCAGCTTCTGTCTGCACTCATCTGTTACCAGCTTGCAGTTGTCGATGATATCTATGGAGACGTAACGGAGTGGCAAAAATGGGAAGCTTCTTTCAAAAAGGATTACTTAAATGAAGATATCTGCAAATGACGGCAAAATATAAAAAAAGAATGGCAGTATCTCCTTGTTATACTCACTGTGGCACGTTGGGCAGCGTTTGCCGTTAACGGCAAATTTGCTTATTGTCATGTCAAAGTCTGTGATGATCTGTAAGTCAGGAACACTTTTTTTTATTGAACTACCAAAGAAGCTAAAAACAGACATGTTTGGTCAGTTAAATGAGGTGAATACACGCGGTGTTTTCCAGTTTACTGCAGACCTTTTTGTTTCTACAACACACGCCGTCAATACTTGGTTGTTTTACCTGCAGCTTGGTCGCTCCTCCTTTGATGAGCCCGCAGATTATCTGCTCCACCCTCTCGGGGTCCCTCATGTGGACCGTCGCTTTCTCAAACTGAGGCATCTAAAGTTCAACAGATAGAGGGCAAAACGTTATGAAGCTTTTTGTTGGTGCAAGCGACACCTAGTGGTGAAGTTGCAGAGTGCACCCAAATATTTGACTGGAGATCTGAATCTGACTTGAACTGCAATTTATGTGCATTTAAGTTTCATTTGAGTATTTAAGTTTGCCGAAGGGTAAAGAAGCTACAAGTTTAGGCCTGACCATACACACACATCATACCCAACTACAAAAATCTAGTTGTAAGACTTTTCTAAGACATTGCATCCAGCAGAGCAGCAGAACATAGCGTTCCCCAGTTCAGACTCAACACACACACACATACACACATTCTCCTAGAAGGGGTTTCAGTGTTTCAAACAGCTGATGCTTGGAATCCATCGGTGTTGCATAACAAGCTGAATGATTACACAAACAGCCACAGCAACACCCTGCTGAGTGGAGGTGAACTTCAGCCCCTGTAACTTCATCTCATCAGCTTCGGTTCTGCTGTCTGGTGCAAAGCTCAAATTTGGATTTGGCTCAGGAATTAGGATTTATCACTTTTTTAGCCCTGCTAGTTCTCTTTACTGGGATGAGAGAGAGAGAGAGGGGATTTTGTTTTCACAAATATCTGCTTTTATGATTTCCAAAAGGTACAGAGGGGCTGAGGGACGGATGATACTTTCAGCACAAACTAATTTCATCGCTGCTACAAGTAAGTTTTTTCTTTTTGCACAATCAAGGCTCCCTTTGCTTAATAATGCTCTACATACGGTTTAGATTTTTCTTCTGGACCAACTGATAATGGACAATTATTCCATAAACACTTGGAGGTCCATTCTGTGTGTTTGTGTTAAAATGGCAACATAAGCTGTTGAGTAAGAAAGAGGTCTGAGTTTCACCATAATTATTATGTCACAAGTAAGGAATGAGAAGAGGATGCTTGTGTTGTGGTTCTGAATAAACATTGTGTTAGTCACCTGAAAGGGGATCGGTATTTCTTAAAAAATAATATGTTCTTTCAGCTTTAAGGGTCATTTTCTATGTGCAGCAGGTTTTAGTAAAAAATAATAAACCTAAATTCATAAGAACACAGATGAGGTTTACATGCTAATGGCTGAAGATTCAGTTATAACACAGATTATGTTAAAAAAAACTTGAAGGAAACAGAAAGAACAAAATACACATACACACGTTTCCTCTTACAACAGAATTTGACTCAGTAACACGTCAAAATGATCAACAGATACACGACACTCGCGACACACTAAAAATAAATCAGTCTTTTTTTTACGTTGTCTGTGATAAGCAGCCCAAAAGAAGCTCTTCAATTTCAGTTTGGCTGACCGAGGATTTGTGTGTCCAAAAAAAAGGGAAAAAAAGTATTATTCTTAGCTTTGCATTATTTCAAAATGAAAAGTTTTGACTGTATTTTGGCATCGTCAAAATATCTCCACATATTACAGCCTGACAGAAAATCTTGTGTAGGAACAAATGTACAAAATAAAAAAGGCTTTGGAGGACATGGAGGACCAAATATGATGTAAATGCACTTCCTGCAACCTTAAATATGCTAAACTAAATGCGGAAGAGTTTGAATTAAATACTAAAAATAGCCTTTATGTTCACGCTTTAACAGACATTATTTACAGCATTACAAAGTTGTAATTTTACTAAAAAAAAAGGCGATAAACACTGATGCAAATAGTTCAAGTGTCCTAATATAATGCAAAGCAGCACTGCAGAACGGGAAGCGACTGCACACAAGAACACACAAGCTTACCTCTGCTCTGTTGTTTCAGCCAAAACAAGAGTGAAGAAAAGATTGTGTGGCTGCACAGGGTTTTTATATCTCCACAAACAGGAGGGGGCACAGGGGGCGTTGACTAAAATAGATTAGAAAACATAACCCCTCCCCCCTCGTTCAGGCTCACACAAATACAGTGACAATTCTAGCTGACACGGGTTACCACACACACACACACACACACACACACACACACACATACACAGTAGGCCTAAACTACAATGTGGAATGGGGCCAGCTGAGTGTAATTTAGACCTTTTCCAGCAATATGACCTCTGACCTATGGAAAAAAAAAACTTTAAAAATCAATTATTTAGGTCGGCCCTCCTTCAGGACTACTACTGATGAGTACACACATTTTCTAGACTCTCAACCTCTGCAAACCAACACACACATGCAGTAAATAACTCGAAAGTCATCAAAAGTCAGAGGTTAAGGTTCAGTACTAGTACTGGGTCATTTTGTCCAACAATGGTCAGTCACACGTGACTTACATCAGCTAATGGATATTCCTCATATGCATTTGTACAAACAAACACCCTCACACACACACACACACACACACACACACACACACACACAGATATGTAATAGTGTCCTATGCTTATCTGTCTAATGCTTTAAAATGTGTAAGAACTGCAGATTTCGCACATTGCTGGTTGAGTCTGAACATGTCTGCGAGGCTCTTAGACTGGAAGATATTATTTCCCAGAAAACCTGTTTTTATTATCTGATGATGCATTTGACAATTCTGTAAAACATCAGATCAATAAAGACGCCAAACCAAGGTGGATGGGATTTAGAGTATGGTCAAATTTTTAAAATATGACCTCTCATTTCCAAATATTTTCTAAATATTATCTTTTGAAATATTCTCATTCAGAGAGAGCATCATGAGATGAAGGGAGGATGTGTGGGATTTATTTAAAGAAATGACAAGAGACAATCATGCTGCAACAAGAATTAAACCAAATGTGATGCGAGTCTGTTGTAGTAAAACTACAACTGTGCAATTTAAAATGCTTCACATGATGTAATCGTATCACGTTTTTTCGAGGAGATAATAACATATTGATAAGATATAACATGAAACAGGATATTAAAATGGTGCATTTTTTTTAGGAAAATACGCAATACCAATTTCAAATACTACAACAACAATATGATATAAAACAAACTTTCACATATGGTGTTAAACTTAGCTGTATAAACGTGAGCTGCGTTTAACTTCTTCACCTTTAATGTTTCACCTGCATTTGTCTTTTTGCAAAGCCAAAATATCTTTAATATATTGTGACAAATCTTTTTTTAATATGGCCATAGAACAGTTAGATAATACAATACGATACGTTTTCTGAATATGGTCAAATTCACAGCAGGCGTAAAAGTTTAAAACATTTGTACAAACTTCATAAAAAAGGTAAAGTTGGAGTGATGGCAAAGAAAACATATCAGTCCGAGCTAATGCAGTTATTGGTAATATTTGCATTTAAAGAACATAATTCACATGTTACATTTAAATCTGTGTGACTGTGAAGAAAATCTCATCTTAAAACATAACGAGAAATAAAAAGCCAAAAGAAATTCAAATATGTTCAACTGTAGTTTATTGCAATCCAATCTTTAATCAGTGAATGGAGGTAGGAACATATTACTCTTTTCTTTTCCTGTTTCTGCAGTACAGTACAGTCAGCAGGGCCCGAAGCTGTGCTCAACAGAAATAGCAGCTGCTGTTGTTGTTGTTAGGCGGCTGGAAACTGAAACATTAGACAACCTCTTCATCTCCTCTGATGACCTTGACCGTCTCAAATGCCACAACTCCTAAAATTTAGGTCTCTAAATTCACCTCACCACAATTATAGATCCCTGCGCGACATCAGGCTTCAACAGCAGCTCCAGTTGTTGCTAAGGTACTCCATGTGTTCAGATGGGCTCAGATACACACCTGTTTGCCTTGTGCATCTCCTGCTAAAATACAGCCTACAGAAACAAATAAAACTTGTAAGAAGGCATCTAATATAACTGTTTTATGGGCCTCCTCAATACCGATGCTACAATGTACAACGTTGTTCTGCTAAAGGTTCAGGATTAGCAAGAGAAACCTTTCTGCAAAGCTGTGTTCTCCTCTCTAGAACCTTATTTCCGCTTTAATCTCAGGACAAGCATCCTGAAAGGTGTCATTTCTGCACGAAAGGTTCAAAACAAGCACGTGCCAAGCTTGTGTAGAATCTCCATTTGTCAAGTAAATCTGGGAAGGTTATCCATTACACTGGTGAGTAAACGCATGTACCAAAATAACATAAACTATGTGGAGGGTATTTGGTCCAACTCGGTGTCATCTACAGGTCAGCTGTTTGTCTCAAAGCTACATATGCACACATGGCCATCAAAAGAGCACTTAAGAGATGCAGAGTCCTTCAGAATTTTGACAGACGTTCGGATGTTCAGCACTCCAACGGTTTTCTAAACCCTGCAGATCATAACGCGATCAAAAGAGGTAAATAATCCTGGGACCTTTTCATTCACATAGGAAACCAATATCTAAGATCTTTGGGTTCTTTACTTGGCAATATATTACAAACAGGCACAATTCTGACATGCATGACATTTTATCAGGGAACCAGTATGCTGTAACATCCAAACAATGGACTGTACTTCCAGCTACAACTTTGTGGTGAATGTTGATCCTTAAAAAAACCCAGAGTTCATCATTTTGGTCTCACAGAACTGCTGAGCACAAGTAGAGTAGACTCCCCAAATATTCAGATCCACATTACCACTGAACATCCCTTCTGGGTCTCATGTCATATTCTTGCAACTACGTGAAACCAAATTGAAACTTTCCGCAGGAAAGATGAGACGCAGATGATGCTATGCTGGCAGGAGACAGATGAAAACAGCCGACTAGACTCCATGAACCACACTGAGAAGAAAGTTAGCTGAAGTCTGAAGAAGGTTTTGCTGATTAAAATGGCTCCACTTCCAGATATCTTCACTTGTCTGGTGAGATAAAAGTTTCATTTCAGACACTGATGATGACAAAGTTGTAAGTCCTGCTACATTACATTTTATCATAGAAACAGTTCAATTACTACCGCCCACAGAGGGGCCTGAGCTGATAAAACCAGCGTAAATGTCAATAGTCATGTGGTCTCAAGCCAACATCAAGCAAGGAAAAGGGGGGCATAAGAAGCAAATGATTGAAGTTGAAAGGTTACCAGACAAAAGAGATGTATCTGTTCACTTAACAAAACTGTATTGTCAGAATGCCTATTTTCATGTCCCAGCAGGACTTGAAGAAAATTTTAATAATTATTTGTACTGGCTGCCATTTTAGCCAATTACAACAATAGGGAGGAATGTGTCTGACCACTGCTATAATATCTCATTGCTGTCTGATATACATGGATCATCGCAAAGGTTACTGAGATTCAAGCTGCTGTGGAGACAACCAGAGTGATGAGTAATCTAAAAAATGTTGCTGTAATCAGACACACCTTGGACAACTATCTGTGCTCATATGCAAGACACGTTTATTTGTAAAACACAATCCCACCGTGATTCAACGTCCTTTACATTAAACCATTAAAAACAAAGGAGATTTAAAATTAAAACAAAAAAGAAAATAACATTAGCTAAAAACTATTAACATCATAAACGCTAAAGGAAACGTGCAGATTTGAAGTTTAAATCATCTCAAAATAACATCAAATAAAATCTAGAGAAATGCAGCAGAGAGAGTTTTTAACCTGAAATGAAATAAACTGAGTGTTTCAGAGGATGTGAGGTTTTCTGGGAGTTTATTCCAGATGTGGAGCATAAAAGCTGAATGCAGCTTCTCCATGTCTCATTGTGACTCTGGGAACTGATAGAAGACCAGATCCAGAGGACCTGCTAGGTTCATAACAGGTCAACAGGTCTCTGATGTATTTTGGACCTAAACCAATTAAAACTTTATAAACCAGTAGCAGAATTTTAAAGTATCCTCTGATGGACGAGCAGGCAGTGTAAAAAGCTCAGACCTGGACTGATGTGGTCCACTTTCTTGGTCTTAGTGAGGACTCTAGCATCAGAGTTCTGGACTAGCTGCAGGTAATAGATTTGCTAGGAAGACGTGTAAAGACACTGTTACAGTAATCAAGCTGACTAACGATGAAAGCATGGACTAGTTTTTCCAGGTCTCCCTGTGACATCACATCTTTTATCCTTGATACATTCTTAAAATGATAGTAGGCTCATTTTGTTATTCCCTTAATGTGTTTTTTTTTTTATTTAGGTCTGAGTCCATCACTACACCCAGATTTTTGGCCTGATTGGTGGTTTTTAGGTTTATAGAGTGAAGCTTTGTGATGACCTCTCATCATTTCTCGTAGTCTCTAAAAACAATCACCTCAGTTTTGTTTGTGTTTAGCTATGTTTAGGCACATCCTGTCACTAATCTCTGTTATGCATTTACCTAGATCCTGTACAGGGCCTCAGTCTCCTGGTGACACTGTAATATAAATCTGTGTGTCATCTGCGAAGTTGTGGTAACTAATGTTGTTAAACAGAAGAGGCCCTAAGATGAAACCTTGGCAAACAGTAAATCCAATTCTTATCTGCTCAGATGTAAAGTCAGCACTTGATACAAAGTACTTCCTGTTGTCCAAGTGTGTTTGAACCAATTTAGTACAGGGCCAGAGAGCTATCCAGCTATTGGAGTAATACTGTATAAAGTGATCTATTCTAGGGCTGCACAATTCTGGGTAAAATGAGAATTATGGTTTTTTTTTTGCCAAGAATTGAGATCACAATTCTATCACGATTTTTTTCCAATATAGATATTTATTGCACAAATCACGGGCACGTCAACTTCGCA
>JBAMHX010000007.1:5644277-5674815 GCA_037177515.1 Pseudomugil tenellus | reverse complement strand
ATATATATATATATATATATATAGATATATTATTTTGAAGTGCCTTCAAAAAAGGAACTGGTTGTCTGAAATTACAATAAATTTGTAATCATTAAATGTACAGTACCTTAATTTTTTTTCTTTAAACGCTTAATATCTCTTATCACACTCATACAAGGAGGTTATCTGTCCTTTAGCTTACTGTTTAAAATGGCAAGAGCTGTTACTTAAGTTTGAGGGATTTCAATAGGTGGAAGTCTGATAACCTGGAGTTCAAAATAAGTTTTAGTTAATTTTTCTAATCTGTCCATTTTACCATGGAAGTTTATGATTATATGATTGTGGAAGAAATGATGTTCTGAATTGTAGATCTAGATTTTTGAATAGGGGTGATAATGAAGGCCAAGAATACAGAAACTGATTTGCAATGTTCCTCTAACTTTTCTTCATTGTGTGCACTTGTTGGGAGGTAGAGGGCTACTTTACATATATTTCTGTAATTATTCTATATAGACATAATACCAAATATTTTTTGTTCCGTTGACACTACCAAGAGATTAGTAAAAGCTCCTGCTTTGGCACCAGTTCCAATGCCCTTCATTTTAAGATGTAGAGATACAAACAGAAAACAAATCAAGAGGTTTAGAGACATGAAAGCTAAAAGTAAAGCTTCCGCACAAAGCGGCTTAGAATATTCTGTGCATTTATCCAACCAAGGCAGTGTTTTTTTTTTCTATCACACACTTAAATGGATGCACCAAAGGCAGTGATCTGGGATGATTTGATGCATAGTCTGAAGAAGACAGGAATTAAACTACTGGCCTCCAGGTGGAAAAGCAACACCCTAAGAACAAATCAAAATGCAACTCAAGTCCCACATCAGAAAGGTCTGAACTTCTTCAGCTTCATCAGAGTAAGTACCAATAACTCTCAGAGCCTGAGAGATACGATAGATGGTCTACAAACATCTTCATTTGTTTCATTAGTGTGTTGGGGGTAAATTTTACACAGAAACAATTTGATTTTTCTTCAGTATTAACAAGGTAGATCAATAAAAATAAATAAAGACATCACACATTTATAATAATGAAAGAAAAAATATTTAATTTAAATATTGATTGCATCTATGTTGTATGCAAAATGGACATAGTGAACATTTTAGAACCAAAAACAGTAGTGGGATGAAAAAGGGATCAGGTTTTAACAATGTATGCATGTGGTTAAGCTAAAGGATGAGTCACTTGACAGGACTGCTGTATGGAAATCCATTTCTAGTTAATATGAAAGAACACAAAGCCCAATTGTGCAACAATAAATAACAGCAGCATCTCAGAGCTGTTTGAGTTACAGGTCATATAAGGGAGTACATTTTTCAGCCGATGAAGGTCAAGCAACAGCCTGTTCTTATCATTTTAATACCTTGCCTTGTTTTACACTCTGCAAAAGTTATATTCTACACTTCCTACAATGGGATTGTAGAAGTATCACCAACAGCTGGGCCATCCATAAGATTAAATACAATAGAGGGAGAAAGGCAACTGCTCTCATCCTTTATACAGTTGTATCACTTGATCTAGTGGAATGTTTATAAGTCAACAACCAGAAGAAAATGTAGTTATGCAATTTTTCTTTAACTGCACTGGGGTAGAAGTAGCTACATAATGTGACACGTGTTAAACCATTCCACCATAGTGCAGGCTTCTTCATCATCACCATCCTCATTTTAAGTGTATGTGTTGATAGTGACTACTCCACTGGTCGGATTCCTTTGGCCTCCTCCATCTTCCTCAGGGTCTCATCCCACTGAGTGAACTGCTTGGACAGCAGGAACATCTGCCAATCAGAGAAGATAATAAGTTTAAGAACATGAGTTTTTATGCATTTTATTTTTTACCTAAAAAAAAAACAAACCAAAAAACAGAATGAGAATAAAAAGAATAAAATACATTTTGGATCTCTGTGACTTTTCATGTCTGGACATTGGGTCCACTACGCTGAAATTCACATGTAGAAGTGAACGGTACCATTTTGTTGTATTCCTCAAATAGCTTCTTCACTTCAATCGTCTGAGCCTCAGTTTGATCCTAAAAGATGAATAAATGAATGAACCTTATAAATATAGGAAGACTTGAAGGTGTGGGTGGAGAGACAAAGCAAACAGGCTACCTGTTCTTTAATGTGAATCTGTGACAGACGCTGCAGTTTGGTTGCATGTTCAGGTACATCTGCATAATAGCAAAACAGATAACACAGACTTGTCAAAAGACAAAACATAGCATGATTATTCCAACCATGTAGTCGTATGACAATACAGCAAAACAAAGGAAAAACAAAGAATGAAAGACAAATCCTTTAATGAGTAGTATTGAAACTGAAAATACAACCCAAGAGGGGAAATAGTCTGTGCAAACGTTATACTTAAAAGAACTTGTGTAAAAAAAAAAAAAAAAAAACCTTGTAAAATGCAGGTTTTCATAGAACATGAAGATAAGCAGGGTAAACCTTCTTTGTCTGGGTGTTTGATATTGGACAAGTATATACAATGACTATAGACTAAAAACAATATTAAAGAATAAAAGCTAATATTAAAGAGCAGATTTAAGTAAATTTTATTATCATGCTTTCTGTTGGACTCAAACCTCGGATGTAGGTGCTGTCCAGCAGTGGTTGCAAGTTGTTGACCTGCTCCAGCAAAGTAGCTTGTGAAAGCAGGAACTCTTCCTCTATACAAAGACAAATACGTCAAATTTTACAAACAAAGCATTTAAATCAGTGTAACAACATCTTGGTCATTTAACTCTTAGTAATCCTGCTCATTTTAATTTAATTCATTTAGTGTTTTTCCGGTACTTTACCAGCAAGGATGAACTCCAGTTTCATGGCATCTGGTACAGAAATGTGGTCAGTGAACTGGGGGTCCAGGTATTTCATCAGGTCCTCAACTGCACCACAAACACATGTGTCAACACAAAAGTGTATCTACTGGAGTCGAATAACTGATACAGTATATGGATTACTCTTAAGGACTAACTCACTTTTCTTGTGGAGGATCTTTACTCTCTCTCTCTTGTTGGCTGTGTTGTTCAGACCAGATTGAATCCTGACCAATGATTCTGCACACTACAGGGCAAAAGACAAAGATCACTTTCACTGCTGTGATTAGCAAATGTACAGAAAACACAAAATTCACTCAGGTGTAGAAGGGAAACACAATGGAAAACAGTTCCATTTGGTGCACTTTTCTCCTCTTCACCTCTTCAGTACTACGCTTGTATTGACTTGAAGTTCATTTCCGCAAGAGCGCAGTAATAATAATAATGATAATTTGCAGTATAAAAATCTAAACGCAATCTAAATCCCTTAGTATATTAGGGTTAAATCTCAGTCCCACAGAGCAAGAATGATAAGTCACATTATTAGCCATCCATACTTATCTCAAGTTGCTAATTCAATAAATAGAGGTTTGTGGCACTGAGAGACATGATCTGCAAGAAAACCAGACAACTTTAATGCCTCTTTGTTAGACAAATATTTTTCATATCACATGATTTGGTGAGGCAACCCCTCTCTATAAAAAAAAATGTTGCTACCACCCAGAGCTAGATATCTGTAGTTTTATTGGTCGGAAATTTTACTTTATGACAGTGACATGAACATGCAATAATATTAAAGTATAACTTATAACATATGGCAGTTTTATTTATTAATGACATTGTACTTATGTACATACATGCCAATTTGACATAACTAGTTGCATTTAAATGCTAAGTACAGGCTAAAAAGCTAACTATACGGCTATCAGATTAAATGTAAATCATATTATCTCAGACTAAATGTAATTTCTGTCAGATTCTGCTAACACATGCTTTTAATTTACACCTAGGGATACTTTGTAAAAAAAAATCAAACAGGGCGTTTCCTCGAACTCTACAGAACCAGTGTTTGTTGGACTAGGCTAATAGCTAGCTAATAAATTATTTTCATCCTTAGAACCGTCCATGTATATGTGCAAATATTATAAACTTACCTTAACAGGTTTTCCACTTTTGTTCCTTCTTTCACCATATATTCGGTTTTCCAGCGCCCGAAGGCGAATTTCAAGGCTGTCCGTATCTAATTTCTTATCCATTCTTGAAGCTACCGATGAGCACTAAAAATATAGGTGCCTTAAACGTATTTACCAGTGCGTCGCGAATTGATGACGTTTCCCAAAGGCTTGGAATCCCCTCACAGCTTAGTGTTAAAGTGTTTATATTAGATATATATGAATGGGAAAATACACAATATATTATACATTTATTATATTAATTATTTTTTTAATTCAAATGAAGATGTCGGATATTTTAACGGCTAGTTTTTGTAGTATTCGGACTAAAGTGGTCGTAGGGTGTCGCTGTTTCACGGTAAACGTATGCTCTCTTCCGGTGTAGTGACAGTACAGACGATAACACACTGTCAGAAAGGGCCCGTCTCCCCTTCAGGTTGACTACAAGACATCGACAAAAAGTAAGGCGTTTGCTTGTAACATCTCTTCTTTTTGTGCACAATGAATATACTTGCATGGGAAATGTTGGAAGCAACCCCTAAAGTTAGCACATTTATTCACGATGAGTATTTTTTGGCTTTATATCTACTAGCTAAGTTAGCACACTTAGCTTTCAAGCTAATGTCAGTTTTTGGCTTTACAGTTGCGTAGTTTGACAGGCGTGCAGTTGGCGTTGAAAGTCATTTCTGAAAGCTGCTCTCTCTATGACTTGGTAATAACTTACCAGATAATTTATCATACATACATATATCACTGTCATACCTCAAGTCAAGTTATTTTATTGAGGGTTGTGCTTCCTATGTTGCATTCTTCTGATTGAGGCATAGTGATACTTAAACTATTTTAACTGTCTGATCTGTACCATTTCGTACAGCAGGAAACTGTTTGCCTTTTGGACTCAGGGATCAGGTTGGGGGTATTTATTCTTTATGTGTCACTGGAAGCATCCAAAGCATGGCAGATGACAAGGACGTGATAAGAGACGTTTGGTTTGGCCGGATACCCACCTGCTTCACACTGAATCCGGATGAGGTTACAGATAGAGAGGCAGAGCCCTACTATGTAAGTATAGAAATATTCTGGAAACACCTAAACCTAACATGATTTGAGATTCCCTGGCATGTATCCTGTAACACATGCAGACTCAAAACTCTTTATATGACATACCAGTTGTTCTCTTTTTAAGACTTGCCCCCATATGTATCATAAATACATAGTTAATGCTGCAAGGGAGTTTATCACTGAAAAAATCATAGACATTTACTTAAAAATGCATATTCAGTAATTGTTGATTATGTTAAGTTTTTATCAGTCTTATTTGTGTTCATGTTAATTAGTAGGTGGAGGATAAAATAAAATCATTTTAACTTGAACCTTGATATAAATTATAGGTTAATCATTATTATTCAAGGTGCATCAACAAAAGGTTTTCTTCCTTTGTCGCATTGCTTTTCTGCTCCACTCATTGTTGATGCACATTGCATACGTTGCACACTTAAGCACTGGTTTACTGGGTTTGACCTCATATCTCAACTGCTACAATTTTTGGTTCCGTCTTTTGTCACATAGAATAAAATGATGTAAACACATTTTCTCCACTGATAATTTCATAGTGGAAAAAGGTGAGAAAGTCTTACTTGTCAATGAGCTGATCATTATTAGAGAAGGAGGCAGACCAGAAAGTAACAGTTTGGATAGATGATAGAAATTTGGGATAAACGTGCTGGTTATTTGGTGAGGACTGACATGGAGATGGCCGTCAGACTTTTTAATAAGAATAGACGTATGGTGGCACCACAGTTAGTCTGAAAATAGGATAAATGTCACTTGCAGGCCACTTTTTATCTTGATCCATGGCTTTTATTGCTGTCACTTTCAACCTGACTTGTGTATATTATTCTTTTTTACTTATTTACGTACATATTTTTTTTAAAATATTTACTTTATGTCATTGTATTTCTCTTCACTATATTTGGTTTCCGTCTTGTTATTGATCTTTTTATGCTGTTGAATCCCAAACCTTTCTCTCCAAGCTTTCACAGTGTTTTAAAAAGAATCTGTGACCCTAAGTACAACACAGGGATGCATACTCAGACTGGATATTTGTTCGTATTATACAAGTTGCAGTTGAGCATTTTGACTCAGGCCCAAAGTGTCACAGGGAGTTTTAATAATGTGTCTTCCTCTGTCCTCTTGATTTTGTCAGCTGCTGCTACCCAGGGTGAGCTACCTACCTCTGGTTACAGACAAAGTGAAAAAACACTTCATCAAAGTGATGCGGCCAGAAGACGTTGAGGAGATGTGGTTTGAGTATGAAGGAACACCACTCAAATGGTGAGAAAGTGATCGTTACAGGAACTGATTTCAGTAGTTGGGCTGTGTTGGTGCATTGTGGCGTTGATACACAGGCAGAGCTTTTTATTTCTTAATGTATTTGGTACCTATTGCATATTAAAGTCATGTATTGTAATTTTACTGTTACAACTGTCCATGTTTTACGTGATTACAACAAGCGGTGTATAGTCACGGCATTTCTACAAACTAACATCTAATTACATTCTGCTTTATGGGAATCAATCTTTGGTGTGCAACCGCTTTCAATCATCCACGTTCTAAAAACATCAAAAATCATAGAAGTATTAACACTCGATTGCTCACCCACAGTAAAAGTCTCAGATTGTGTGAACTGGGGTTTGTTTCCTTTTGCTTTTTCACAGCAGAGCCAGTTGCAAGACTGCAGGTACAGATTTGGCCACAAGGTGTCACTAATGCAACAATAACTGCGTGAATGAATGCAACTCATTCTAAAAGAAACAAGAGAAATGAGCTTTTGATTAAGCTTAACCCATTGTTTATCAGGTTTTACTGGGATACGTGTCTTAAACATAAGGATATGCTACTTTTTTGCATACATTTATAAATACATGTTCTCTTTACAGGTTTTATATTAGGAAGCTTTATGATCTGTTATCGTGTAATATTTCTTTGAATTAATTTTGACCTATTAAAAACAAGTGCATTGGTACAAGCAGAGATGTTGATCTTTGTGTATGTTGTTGTAGATAACTGATAATAAATCTGTTTACTGTTGCATAAGTTATGATAAAGTGGTTTTGTTGTGGCTCACTGGGTTTGGAAAACTAAACCAGATCTTAGCTTGAACGAAGTCAGAACTACTTAGTCTTAGTGGAACCACTTTGGGCCAAAATGAAAAGACAGAATGTGTGTTTAGTATGAAATGTATTCTTCATAAATGAGAGCTGTAATTTACTGCATTGGAAAAGCGGAAATAAATTACTTATATCCCGCAATTAACGAGTTACCTCCTTTGGAAGACTGATTTCATTATGAATGAGAGTTGGCTTACTATTCATTGTGATAAATTTCATGCAGCCCAAAATATGTTTTACAACTAAGATTATTTTCTATTTGTAATTCTATGGATTTAAGGCACTACCCGATTGGTGTTCTGTTTGACCTCCACGCCTCTCACAGTGTTTTACCTTGGAGCATCACTGTGCACTTTAAGGTAAGAGCCAATCATTGTGTGTGTGCACCGCAGCTCTGTTCAGCTGTTTGTCTTTATTTAGCATAGTTGTGTTTTTTATTGCTTTGGTTAAGTATCCAGGCTACAATCTGTTCCCAGCATTGACAAATAAGCCAGAAGCACTCTATAACAGCTGCCAAACCACAAACAAAACAAATAAAATGGCAAACTTGCAATAACAGCTCGGCACAACCATGAAACAAAATAATCATATTTATATATAATCCCACTACAAATGACCCAAAATAATAATCTGACTTTCATGAAAATGTTTATATTTCAGAATTTTCCAGATCGTGACCTGCTCCACTGTCCATCCAACTCTGTAATAGAAGCCCACTTCATGTCCAGCATCAAGGAGGCCGACGCTCTGAAGCACAAAAGCCAAGTTGTCAATGACATGCAGAAGAAAGACCACAAGCAGCTGTGGATGGGTTTGCAGAATGGTAAATGTGCGCACACATTTTAAAGAAGAAAGACCACAGGCTGGCAGGGGAAGTGATACACTATCCTACCGTTACATATTTACTCATTAACACTCAGAGCCACCAATGTTCTCAACTTGTTAAAACTCCTCCACCTACGCACATGCTTGCAGTCACCCTGCAAGAATTGATCTAAATATTATCCCCTGGAACACGTCACATATGGTCAGAAACAATAAATATGTCAAGATCTTTAGATTTCTGTGTTAAGAATGTCTCGTAACGTCTCCCTTCCATTCCCAGATGAGTTTATTTCCTCAGGCGTGTTGCTAGGTGAAGTACGAGTTGTTGGGCTAACACGCTGGAAGCTTTTGATCTGGGAGTTGATGTGGAGATGTGTGGGTCACATTTTGTGTGTGTGTTTGAGGAAAGGGGGGGGGGGGGTAGTTTAAAACTCGTTATAGTCTTTTTAAAAAACTAAACTAAAACAGCTTGCCAGAGTTTTCCTGAATTGTTCTTAATCAAGTTAAAGTGCTAGTTTGTAACAGCCTACTACCCCATAGCTGCCTTCTGTCCCAGTCAGGAATTTATTTATTCTAAAAACGTGACCTTTTTAATCTGTAATTCCATATTGTTAAGTGTCTGCGTACAATAAAGATCCTGGCCAATTTAATTGTATTTAAATTCCTAAAGTAATTTTCATACAATTTGCTCATTTAAATAAATAATAAATAAAAAAGGAATCTAACATTTTGAAATATTTAAATCTGTCTTTTTATTCTTATAAAAAACAAGTCCTCCAATTAAGACACTTTAGTTTTTCCGATCTATAACTACAATTTCAGCTCTTTCGGTTTTGGATACAAACAGGTGTTTTATCTTTGGTGTGGGGTGAGGGGTGTGTGTATGTATATAGATATATATATATATATATATATATATATATATATATAATTAAAGAATATCAAAGGAAACATTACATTTTATATAAATGTATACAAGAAATGTTTTATATACACATATTCATGGTCTTCTTTAATAATAATTTTACTTCATATCTATTTCACTACACTGTTGTAAGTAAAGAATCTGCTTATCTTTGAGACATGACAGTTATCACGGAGTCTTCCTACACTTTGTCTCATACAAACAAGTCACAACAACATTTCAAATGATTTATTGCATTTTTTGTGGCAGGTTACAACTGTCAAAACTATGTAGTACATGAGGGAGACTACATTTAGAAAAAAAAAGTGCAAAAAGGAAAAAAAAGAAAATCCCAGAGGCCTCAAACCGGCAAAGGTTTAGCAGTTTTTCCTTCCACTTTCCCCTGAAACTCAGAGCAAGGGAGAGAGAAATCGCAAATCATGTTAGAAATTTGTGTAAATAAAGCTCAGAGTATAGGAGCAATAAGCAATAAGCAGAGGGGTTATAGGGGTTCATTATTATTAATCTAATTAAATAGAGAGCAAATCTTAATATTTTAACAAATCCAGAACAAAGGAGTTGACGTTAAATGTGAAAGTGAGAGATGAAACCTTAAGCTAAAACTTTCACATCCAAAAGAGTTCAGAAACAGAAAAGACTCAAATTGGATCCAAGAAAGATGGAAAGAAGAGGTTGAAACCAGCACATGTAAATCATTGTTTTTTATTTTTTATGGTGACTGATACTTGAACCAAAAAGATTTTTTTTCCTGTGTCTCTTCATTTGCAGCACTCTGACTTTCCACTAGCTTTTAGAAGTGTCTGTTTTCCTTTACATGCATTACTGTTGTCGTTTGGCAGCCTGACCTGCAATTTACAAGTTTCTTTTAAAACATCTAGAATTTAATTCAGAAACTATTCATGTATTGTAACATCTTAACGTGCTCTCTTTGATATAAAACATTCAGGCTTCTGCTAAGTAACTTTCCTCCAACCCTTTTTGTGAATTTAACATTTTAGAGGGTTTAGATTTGGATTCATTTAATCATTTCTGCACATATAAACTGTTTGCATTTAATCATATTTCACTAATCCAGCTTGGTTTAGAATATTTTTACGGTATTTTCAGAGAAATTATTATTTTTTGTACCTAAAACGAGCATACATGTGTATCTGTGGTTTTATTGAACTCAAAATGAGTCCAACTGATTTGGCATTTTGCAGGTTTTGATACATTTATTTACATTTTAACTATAGCGGACTAAGGATGCGCTCGCTACCTGAGGGGAGTCCCACACTATACTGCAATGCCTCACCTTTCCACTTATCTTTTTGTACATTTTATATTGTTCCCCCATGATGTTGCCAAGGAATGTTTAGTACTGTATTTATCTACGTTCAATGACAATACAGTTATAAGAATAAATAAATATTGTAAGTTAGACAATAAAAATGAATAATAAAAGCATCACTGTGCTCATTATAGATGCTTTTTTAAATGTGGAGGTTTAGATAAGCATCACTTGCCACTTTTAGTTTAGTGTAGTCTCCGTTGGATAATAATTAAGTGTTATGTCTCAGAAATAACTGAGTTTTCTTGCGCAGTTGATGTCAGTCTACCCTGGAAAAGTCGTTTTAAATCAGCATTTAATCACAGAGATTTTTACAGTCACTGATCTGTCCATGTGCTTGCTTCAGATAAATTTGACCAGTTCTGGGCCATAAACAGAAAGCTGATGGAATATCCCACTGAGGAGGGAGGCTTCAGATACATCCCATTCAGGATATATCAGGTAACACACCCATATGCACATAGAATTATGCATATAACTTTTCATCTTATCATATATAGTTTGTCGACTATGTTCAGATGCAAATAACATTTTTATGTTTATCCTTTCCTACCTGTAGATGGAGCTAGAGGGCAGTGTAAAAATAAGTCAGCGTCACTTTAGACGGGAAATCACCCCCAACAATATACTGATTCATTTTGTCTCATTGGTTAGTCGACTGTAGAATAATATCAATAATATCACAATATCAATCTGGCAAGTAAAAAATGATGAAAGAGACTTTTTAAATTCATTTATTTAAACCCATATAATCATCCTAATGCAGCTGAAGACCTTCAGAGTGAGTTTGGACTCACTCTGAAGGTAAAGATATAAGAAACTGCTCCAGATGTCAGTACTGCTTAGGAAACACCGGAGAGATCTTCTTGACATATGTCTCCATACTAAACAAGAATAGTTTTGTTTTATCTCAGTCCATGTAGCTTGCTGCTGTACCTGCCTTTAAGCCTCATGAATAAGTGAATTTACAGTTTCTTCCATTTTTTTTCTTGGGTAATACAGATTTCCACACATTTTCCAAACCTTTTAATTCCCTTTTATATTAACCTTTTCACACATGCCGTAACTTGTGCTTAACTTTTGACCTTTGATATAACAGCCAGCCTTTAAGTAACAAAACCTACACACACACACACACACACACACACACACACACACACACTGCTTTTTTTTAAAGTTACATTTGATACTACCCATGACTTTTATGAATGTGTGCAATCACACTGCCCTAAGGTGAGCCAGTGGGCGAGCCTGAGGATTTTGACGGGAACAATAAGGTGAAAGCAGACAGACAGCTTCAGGTCGGGTGTTTCCACGAAGCCCCTGTAGATTTATCCTGACTCAGGTAAAAAGTCCCTTCAGAGGACAAGAAAGAAAGATGCCTGGATGAATAATCGGCTGATTCTTGTCTGGAAAACATTAGCCGTCTGCAAGCCAGACAGCAGGGAAAAACGCACTTTGAGTCCGGCTAGAGAAAAAAAAGTGTGGAAAGTTAATTTTGTAACTTTAAAAAGTCAGGATTTATATGAGTTATGAATCAAAATCTGATTGGAATTAAGCTCATTGGGAAGAAATTCAAAGCAGTCGTGTTGAAACACAGTTTAAATCATATTGTTTGCTGAAGAACCATCCAATCGAGTCAAGTAAATGAGGAGTTTTGAACACATCTGGATGTTTGTAGCAGAACATGTTGAGTTGAATCTCTGCTTTAAGGTTTTAAATTTATTCAGGCTTGATGTGAAGTCGCAACAAACAGAAAGCCCCCCACTCTCCACTGTCACTGAGTGTTTTCAAGCAACTTAAGAATTAAAGGCCTGTTGAGACAAGTTAGGAAAAGTTATGTCTGAGAGTGGAGCTGAAAATACTCGCAGCCTAAATGATTGTGAGGTGTCATGTCACGGAACAGAAAGAGAGTTGTAGCTGTTAACAGCAGAGCAGGACTTCTATGTAAAAAGATGATAGAATGAACTTTCCTACTAAGCATGTTTTTCCACCACCATATCTGCTGTGACGGCTGGTAGTTTCCCAGCCTGATGATTTATTATTAAGCGTGTTAAGTTTTAATGTGACCTGCAAGGCTCCACATGTGGCTGCATTTACATTTTGGAAAACAACAGGGGTGGAGGAACAGCTGTCAATCGCTGTCAACACTGACTGTTCTGCGTAAAGTTCAATGCTTTTGTTTTTACTTTTACATCTCTGGCACATACATAAACCATTTTTTTACTTTAAAACATTCTTGTCTTTAGTAATAAAACGCAGCCCTTTAAAGTGGCAGACTCAAACATGCAGGCCAACCAACACAACCCGCCCTCTCAGACGTGCACTTGTTGCAGCCCTAAAGCCATCTAACGGCTGGCGGGGACAAGAAACCCAGACCATTCCAGCTTTGGGTGGGTTTCATGGCCGAATTGAACATTTCCATGGTCATTTACGAGCTGCGCTGCTTTCGGGACAATTGCAGCATCAAAGCCGGTCGCAACTCCGCTGTGTGAGTTCTGAATGCGCTGGAGAAAATAAATGGGATTCCTGAAACGCTTGGATTTTTGCAGAGACAGTGTGGTTTTAATCCAACAATCGGCTAAATATTTACAACTAAAGAAGGTCTGGAAAGTCTGGAAAAGGGTGTAAACTAAACTACTTCATTATGATCTTAAAAAATATTCATAATAGCAAGTCTCTGCGGCACTTTGTTACCACTTTTACTCTCCATAAGTGTTGTGAGGCTCCACAGAGGTTTAGGATTTGAACAAATTGGGAGAACTTTAAACCATGATATTCAGTATTTTGCACTTGAGTTAATTCAGTTATTTTTCTTATTTATTCTAGCAGATGTTTGTTTTAATTGAATGATCTGTATTTGTAGGATGTCGGTAATAATGTTCCGTTGCACAAGAAAAAGTTTTAGTGAAAAAAAATAGAGCAGTAAGGGTGTTTTTTTTTTAGCATCAGTAAACTTTATAGTGAGAATTTTAGTTTGTCAAACCTTCCTAATTAGTTTTTTCTACACATCACTACTTACTCATCTCATTTATTTCTATCTGTCTTCACTCTGCTGATGGGAAAGGAAGATTGTAAACATAATTAACAGCTTTTTTATTCTTTATTCAAAGTAACACTTTACATTTAAGAAAACTCAAAATTGGGCTGAAAAGTAATAAGTAGTTGTAGAAAGGTTTAATTATAAGTTGGACAAGAGTAAAGCCTGTGTTGCAGCTGCAGGGAAAATTTTCTGTACATTTGTTTATAACTTATTTTTAAAAAATTGTAATATTTTTTTGTTTGTAGAAAGACCAAACCTGCTATGACAGACAATGTGGGCTCTAAGGTAAAAAGAAAGTTGCTCGAGGAGATGGAAGAACGATCAAACACCAGTGCTTTTCACAGTGAGGTCTGGCTCTGGGATGACACCCGCATCATCCCTTCGAATCGAACAGTGTTGTTATAGCATCGTCCCACTCCATTTTCAGATAGCTGCCGTTGTGGAAACATAGTTGCGATGTGTCACACAGCAACTGTGTCGAACTTGGCATGTCCAGTCATGCAAGCGTATGTTGTGTGTTTAGCTTCATTCAGAAGCTACACAACAACATACCCAGTTCAGGCTCCGTATCGACACATAAAACGGCTCTGGTCTGTTGGTTAACAAGCTGCAGCTTCACTATTTCACTTGTAAGTTTGCAGAATGCTGCAAATGATGGTGCTAAGGGCAAACTGGCTTCATGTGATCAGTAGGAATAAGTAATGGTGGCAAAATAAGGGCATTCTGTGAAGAGTCTTGCTACGTGGAAGCAGGTTTTTGTGTGTTTGTTTTTTAGAGTATTTCACGTATTCGCTGCTTTCCATTAATCTGGTTGCAAATGTGCATCATCCCAATGGGGATTTTCCGCAACATTTTTGAGATGGCAGTCAGAATCGGTCAGGCCTACAAACAAAGACATATTACTTTCAACATGACACAAGTGTGAACTGCAGCATTCGCGGATTGACACACAGCAATGATGAATTAATTAATTTGGCTTCTGAACAGACGCTCGGGGTAATCTGACAACAGCTTTGTTTATGAGTATGAAACAGACGTTTCAAGCTTCATCAAGTAAGAAAAGTGAAATTACCACCTGTTTCCACCAACCACCATACGTGGAAACTGCTATAATGGTTAGATAAACATGGTGGTGTGTGGAAAACACAACCATGCTTTGTGCAAGATCTTTGCACACAACATGCATGCCACCACCCGCACCTCCCATCCTATTTTGCGCTGAAACCTCTAGCTTCTGTCTCTTTAACTGAGAATTAATATGGAAACATCTGGCTTGATGCTGCTGACCTGTCGTTGTGAGATTACCGACTTTGTAAAGATTATATTAATTCACACTTCATGGACGGCACATTTACAGAAAAATAATTAATTTATCAGGTAGATTATAAATAAAAATTTACAGCATCTTAAGTCTTTTTCATTCAATCAGAGCATGAAATCCATCAGTTGTCAGATGTGCATCCGTTCCTCTGCAGCCTGGCTGTACTTGGCATCATTACTTTCCTCATTGATCTGACTTTAAAGACGAACAAGGCCTATGCCGTCGGAAGCTAGGGGTTTATCCCCGAACGCACCCGAATCCTCCAATTCCCCAATCCTAAAATACTCACAATACAATAATATTAAGCAGCACATGATCCATCCCAAAGCTCCACCTGGTCTTGAAACTTTAAACCAGCCCTGTATGCCGTCAGGACAGGATGCATCCTGAGGTCATGACCTTTTGTTTGCACTTGATTTGAGGTCAATCAGATAAGTAATTCAAGAGATATAGCCAAAAATCATACATGCATAAAGCGCCACCTGGTGGTGAAACCAAAAAATCCCAAAATCGTGAAATTCGACTCAGGTTGTTCCCTTGGGGACCTACACAGGTATACTGAGTATTAAAATCAAATTTTAGAAATTGTTCAAGTTATCGCGCTCACATGAAAGATGATCGGTGGTTGGGAAAACCTGCCACTCCACGTTCAGGTGTGAGTGGTTGTTTTTCTCTCTGAATGGGCCATGTGAGGGACTGTCTCCAGCTTCCCTGCAACTCTGAGTTGGATTGACCAGCGTGGAAAAGGAATGAATGAATTATTAACTTTTTTTTTTTAATGTAAACAATAACTTATAAACCAAAGTAAACGCTTGACTAAACCAAAAGAAACACAAGCACTAAAACATCAGGTCTTGTAATATATGTAGCAGGCCTTCGTAAAGGAAAGTTTATATCGTAAACTCAGTTTTCTCCATTTTGCTGCCAGCACCTGCATTTTCAGAGACAATGTCCCAAAGACATCTGAGACACTCAATGAATCATTAAAATCAATTTCTTGCGCAATCCTGCAAATCCTGCTCTTCCTCCTGCCAAGCACACGTGCACACACACACACACACACACACACACACAGTCCTTTAAAGCCAGATTGTGGTATTTAGTGTAAATAGCGTGCCGTGTTTGATGCAGACAGAATTAATGACAATACTCAGCTCAAATAACAGAGGGCTCATTTCCGTCTGGCCCACTGTCCTCATGAAGACACCTCATAGGCATGGACAATGCTTTTATGTTAGCTTGTCTTCTACTTTGTCCCAATCTAAATAATGATAGAAATTTTATATAATCACTAAGAATGAAATATGACCAGTAAATGTCTTTTCTTTGTACCATCTGTATTAAAATGAAGCTCATATATCAGATGCTGGTTGTGGCTACAAACATTTATTACTCTAAATATATCTGGTAAAAATTTAAGCAAACTTTTCCATGTTTGTTCGTGCTTCCACTTTAGTGTTGACATTTTTTCTTTTGTTTGTCTCCGTTGTTTAAATAGCCTCCACTCAAGTGCTTGGCATATGTTTTGCATGAGACTGAGACTGTGTGTCCATGCGTGCATTAGCTTGTTTTGTTTCTAGTAAATCCTCCTACTCCGTCGGTGACGCCACGCTATGATTGAAAGAGCCAGAGGGGCCGGTTGTCTCGCTCAACGGAAAGTGAAAATTACTGTTCTCCTCTCGCATTGTTGTTCCGGACAGGTATTGCCCTCTGTTACCGCTTCTTGACTCAGCACTTACTAACCTTCTACGCAAGAGTTGGAAGGCACCTCTGTTGTGGCGCTTTGGAAGCAGCTTGTTTTTTTGCTTCTCAGATGTCTTGTTATGACTGACTAAGTAAACGGCGATGTGGTGACGGCATAAACAATTAGAAAATGCTGGAATTCTTGAAACATTTCTGTGAAATGAGTCCAGATGCAGCAGGTGCTTTCTATGCTGAGGGCAATGTGTAGCTGAGACTTGTTAATGTGTGTTTTTTTGTGTGTTTTTTTTTTTTTGGTCTATCAAAGAGAATCAAATATATTTTACCATCAAAGACCTTTTAAATGTGAACATGTATGGACTCTGGTGGTAGCTGAGATGTGCTGACATGGAGCAACGTGTTGCTTTTCAGGTTCTGACTAAATAATCACTGATTGAAATGTTTGAATTATTTGATCATTTGTGTGAACAAAAAACTAGAATACAGAATTGATTAAAACAAAACCAGGCTGTTTATTCTTTTTCTTGTTGTAAAATCACTATAAAATGTTACATTAAATCTTCTGACTGTTCGCTCCTAAAGATGAGAAAAATCATCATCAATCTTCAGACTTTATACACTCATTGTTATGGAACTGGGCATGAATTATAAGGTGTTGTTGCAACAGCAGCATCTGACATGATCTTTGTAGGTATTGTCCACTCTTTGACAGCCTAAATCCTGGGGATTCTCATACGTTTAGTTGTACCATTCAGACTTCAAGCCCTTTTCATAATGTATGCATTTGTTACTCCTACAACTTTCTAATCAGCAAAGCTGGCCAGAAGAGTTCACTTGCTGGTAAAGATGACTCTCAATAGTGATTTCAATGGACATCAAAGCTTGCCAACCTTTTTGGGTAGCTACGAGCACACACCAGTGATGGAAAATGATGGAAATTGTCTATTGTATCTAGTAAACGAGGCTTTACAGACTTGTGGTGTAGAGCAGTGTTTCCCAACCCTGGTCCTCAAGTGCCCCCGCCCTGCATGCCTTAGAGGCAACCCTGCTTTAATACACCCGATTCAAATTAATGAACTTTTTTCATCAAGTTCTTTGCAGCTTGCTAAATACCATTTATTTGATTCAGGTGTGTTAATACCTACGTTGCTCAGCATCGACCACCACAAGTTATCTTCTAGAGCTGGCATCTTGTCAAAAGACTATAATAAGACGAGTCCCTAAGCATCTCATTTGCGAAATTTGTGTTTTTCTCTGATTGATCCTTTGAAAAACAAATCTAAAAATGAACTGGAACCATCTGTAAAACCTTTCTTTAGTTTTTCAGTCTAACGTGTTTGGGGCGTCGTAATGCTGTTGACTAATCTGGCTCAAATATATGGCTCTGAAAATGTTTGTTTGGTTTTCTTAGGGATTTACTTTACACAGTACATTAATTTAAATTTGGTATTTAAAAAAAAAACGACTTCTCTTGACTGGACCTGCTTAACTATCATGAACATGTTGCGCTTCTGGAGCAAAAAGACCTGAACGGAAAATGGCTGGTTTTGTTTGTGCTAAACCCTCGTATGTGGAGCCGCTTTACACACACCTCCTGGACATGTCCGCCACACATCTAAATGTTTTACTTTAAATATTTACTTTTACTTTTTTACTTTTTTTTTTACTTTAAATAGAAGAAAATCAGCTTTTTATGCAATAAAAACAGCGTCCCAAGGCATATTTCTTTTGTGGCTGTTGGGAAACTATGAGAAAATGTGGCATTCTAGTGACACACTTAAGCGTTCCAGCGTGTCTTTTGTTTAAAATGTCGATACTTAGGAAACTTTATTTATCTTTATGATTGAGGCTGGAATTTTAATTTGCCAATGGATGATCTCAGACTTCAGTGGAAATGCTTTCCCTAATCCTGCTCAGTGTCTGGAAGCCGCACATGGACTGACAGTGCTTTACACCTCTTCATTGTTTTGCCATCAATTAGGTGGATTGATTCCCCAGGCATCAATTAGGGGACATCTTGAGTTCCGCTGGGCTTTTCACTCAGCAAGAGCGAGCCATATCTTTTCACCTGAATCCTAATGACACCTCGCTCTTGTTGTGTTGCCATGTGCTGCTGTGCCAGCTAAGGTGTCACACCATCTGAAAAGAAAGTGTCTTCATCCAAACAGTATCATGCTTCTCTCCTTATGGATCAATGGCCCCTTCTTTGTACGCCGCCCGGCTCAATAATTCATGGTCGCCTATTTAAAAATGCAATGAAGTAGCTGTCACTTAGCGCACTCTCTCTGCTCTGGCTCTCGGTCGTGATCCCGCACGAAAGGCCATGCTTCCTGTCAGTGACTCAGTCTTTCTGTGTAACCTTAGCACGGGCTTTACGCCTCCTCTACCACCTTCATCTTGCTGGTTCGCGCCTGGCTCTGTGGTGTGTAGTTACCACTCTGTTACTCGATCCCAGTCCTTGCTAGTTTCCTTTTCACAGCTCCATGATTAGGCCCTATAGTGTGTCAGACTCTCCGTTTGCCACCTCAGGTTGGGTATCAGCCTGCCCGATGGCTTTTATTTTAGAGTAGACAGGCCTTCCATTGTATATAATGTATAACTATAACTCATGTAATGTATAACTATGTCATCTCAGGGCGTATTACAGACACATACATTTGAGCCAGTTCATAATAAAAAGCCTAGCTATTTATTATGAAAATAACAAAAAAAAACGCAAAAAAACCAATTATCATATACAAGATACACCCACAAGTTATAAGCTTATTATAACATGTGTCTTTAATATTTGATCAATTTCTTTAATAGTAACGTGTGAAGGTCTAAGTTTAATGGCCAGATGTCACCCGTTCACTACAAATCACAACAAAGCATTCAGGATCTGTCTGATTTTTAGCAATAGTTAGAATTTTTTCTATTTATAGATGCTTTTCTCATTAGTGCAATTAGCTGGTTAAACATGTCAGGCGATTAACCAAATGGAAAACATACCAAATGTCAGTACCTGCTCCTAAACCTTGGATGGTGTCCAGATCACATCACACTTTTCATGTGGCTTAAGGATGTGGGTCACTTGGGAACAACCACTGAATTTTTAACTTTACTCTGAAGTGATAATGAGACTGACATGGCATGCCACAATCAGACTCAGGATCCTCTTTGACCTCTGATCACCCATAAGACCATTTTCTGCTTATATCTGCAGAGAGATTTTAATGAAAAACACTTTTAAATATCTAAATGTCAAGTAAATGACTTTAGTGTGTAGATTTAGAGACATATTGGCCTAAATTGTGAAAAGTAAGAAAAATAGAAAGAAAACTTGTCACTAAACAGTGCTAGCCAAAAAAGGTCCTCAACAAAAAAAAAAAAAAAACACTCCTAACGTTAAATGGTGTTGCCAATGTTATCAAAGTTCAATGGTTCCTGTTCTCACGTATTCGTGAAAAAAATAGATCTGAATATAACTTCATATATGAATATATCACTTTGCGTCATAACATATGAATTTGTGACATGTGTCGTAAATTGTATTTTTTTAGTTGTATTTGTGTTTTTCGTCTTATTCTTATTCTAATAGTCTTGTATTTCTGAGCTCATTTTACTTCTTTCAACAACCTTAAATTGTATTCTAACCTGATTTCATTTATCTTATTAAAAGTAATACTTCATACATTTCTAATAACTTTAAATTAAGTCTCCAAATTCCAGCTTCAAATCGTCAGCTCCACTGGTATTCCACTGGTTGTTTAGCACATGACATGATGCTGGTTTAGCATAAAACTCATACGTTTATCCTAAAGCGGTTTGGACATGGTGGAGCTAAAATGAGCCATGATGGTAAGGTCTATTAAGAGTTCCAAACTTAACTTGATATATATATTTTTTATCTAATGTGTTCTGGTAATTCTACACTCTGATTCTCACATTACTCACAAAATGTTGTGGCTCAACCAACACAGCTGAGTATGTCCTACGGATATTTGCTGCACACGTCACATTTGTTTAGCCGTCTTATCCTCAGTTTACATTGAACTGTTGCTCCTTCCCCAACTAATTTACGTTGTGGTGAGCAATAGGATAAGCCTCACTTCCTAGATCACCGCCATGTAAAGCAATTAAGGCAGAGGTCACATCATTGTGACCTTGAACCTTGTATCCTGTATGACACTGATAAATAGGAAAACATTTAGCTGAATTGTCGCTGTGTCAATCGCTTCCAGCCTGTTCAGCGGTACTGTGATGGACAGATTTGCCTTTCATGGAACTATATTGATAGTTGCACTGTTGTGTCATTCTGAAAACCCCAGATAAAGTACCAGATTACAGTTTTTCCTGCAAAGATGACAGCTTTTCTTCCAATTAGTTACTAAAGCAGCAGTTAATGACTTCCAGAAAGACTTCAGCATCATCTGCAAGCTGCGTAGAAACACGGTGGATTGCTACATATCACATTCTATGCTGTTGGGCTCATCAAAGCCCCAGTCAACGTATCATTCACAGCGTTTGCGTGCAGTGTTATGAATTCTTCCCACACTCTTAACCCAGTGAACTCTGAGACATGGAAATGTCACCATATGTTGCAGGAAAAATCCTATTAGTCTGCTTTTTCAGCATACGTGTAATATGTAACCAAATACTGCTGTGCGTGTTGAATCTTTTGCAGATGTTCTTATTTTTGTAAACTCCTTTTTTTTTATTCATGTTGAATTAACTCCTTAAGGTGGATATTTGTGTGAAGTTGGAAAAACTCCTCACATTGAAGCCTTTCTCGTGCTGTATATTTATCTGACTCTAGTTGCTCTTTTGTTTGCTTTTAATTGCAGACACTGAGTGACAGGCCGTTCATCCAGAAGCTATTTCGCCCCGTTTCACCCGATGGCAACACACAAACCCTTGGAAACCTGCTGAAGGAGATTTACCCCAATGCTCTAACGAATGATGGTAAACTTTTTTTTACTCTTTTTCAGTGCTTCAATCACAATGTTCAGCTTTTTATTCTCATCAAAAATAAAAGCTCATAATGGATACAACTTCAGTTACACACAGATCTACAAACATCACAGTAAGCTACCTGTTAAACACTGAAGTCTATAAGTATGTCTGGTTTTCTTATCAAGTATGGGTCATGCCATTCTCTATAACTGAGAAAGGGAGGGGAACTCCTTTTTTCTCTGTTTTTTATGCTTTATTTACCCTGTCATAGGAGGCAACCCTGAGATCCTTTATGTCTGATAATGCAACATAGGAGAGGTCGGATGAGGGAAAATACAGGCAGTTGCCATAAACAGTGAATGAAGATGTGGGAGGCAAAGAAGACAAGATTGTGGAAAGTGTGCGAGATCACATGTAAAGGGCGACATGCAGATAAGGAAAAACTCCAGTATGAACTGGTACAAAGAGAATGAATGAATGTTTTTCTAACATGTATTTTTTATAAACAGCTTTGACCAAAGTAAGAATAATCAGTTTTTCATTTAAATGACTTTATAGCATTTTAAACGTATAGCAAAAGAATCCACACATACAGAAAAAAAGAACATTGACAAGAATCCCCCCCGAAATGGAAAAAAGCTCTATACAAGGTTTATATCGGCAACTCCCCCTCACATCCTCCACTATGTTACCACATCACGTAAAGTTGTCACCATCACAAAATGGTTTATCATTTACAGCAAAGCGCATTAATGTCTTCATTACTTTTTTATAACATTAAAGACATTTCTGAATACAGAACAGTGTTTGATGTCTGTTTCGTGGTACATAAGCTTGTAGTTGTGCTGCCTTCATGGCCGTGTCACTCCTAGAAAAGAGATTTCTAATCTCAATAAGGTTTTATCTGGTTAAGTGTGGGAGAGATGGTGCTATTTCGGTTTTTAGATGGTTCATCTTTGAGATTTCTGCACTCAAACATAATATGTTTTTTTCAAATGTCTTGTATTAGTTTGCTGCTTTTAAAAGTGTCGGGATACCGTAGAAACCAGACAACATGGACAATACACAGTTAACATCCGCAACAAGCAGCTAAATCAAAGACATAAGGCAACAGAAGCACTGAAATACCAAACAGTTTGTTAAGCATATTTTCTAAAAGGTATTACGTCCAGTATGGCCCTGTGATGGGATGTATCCACCTATCACTGGCTAATTCCTGGGATAGACTCCAACATGGCTGAATGAATGAATGTATTAAATCAGTCAGGACAAGGTAGCTATTTCCTTGGACCGATGACCTCACAAGTGGTCAACTAAATTAAAACTAGCAGGTTAAATACATTTTTTTTTGCCAATCAAGTATAGATGGAAGTATATATGGCAATGAGTAGGAAAAAACTCCAATCAGAAAATACTTAGCACTGTTAGCACTGTTTCACAAAAAAGCTAAATATTGATTCAATTACTGAGTATCAAGTATATACATGATTAATTTAACTCCATCTGCAAACAGTTGCTGAACATTTTTAACTTTGTTTTGAGTGGAGACGTGTCTTAGAAATTCTGTGGCATTATGGCATACAGCTGAATTGCAGATGTGCAAGAAGAGTGCTGATAGTGAAAGAAGCGATGAGAAGAGAGGTTCAGAGAGACAAACTGCAGCCTAAACAGACAGTGTCTGCAGAGGAGGAGAGAGGAAGTAGATAAGGAGACAACAGTGTGTTAGGACAGAGGACCTGCAGAAGACTCACCTGCACGGAGGCGACAAGAACCATTAACACCCACCTTTTCTGTCTGCCTCCTTACCCCTCTGTCTAACCCTCACTCTTTTTGTCTCCTTCCTCCTCCTCTGTGTTTATGTCTCACATTCACTTTCAGATCAAAAGCTGAAAAAGACGTGTGCTGCATTTGAAGTCCTACGTAATGTAACAAATGTGTTCAATGCTGTACTGCAGGTGTACTTTGATACCAAGAAGTGAGTATTTAGGTGTGGGTGACGTACACTTAGTTATGCCCCAGTTCCAAGTATTAAGGTAACAGAATACTTATTGTTTTATTTTTGTGCACCGGTGCAGCAGTAACACATTCACATGGAAAACGTTTTAACAAGGGTCTCATGAACATCTTCAGAGGGAATTTCAGAGAAAGCTTTTAGATTTAAGCAGATCTGCAAACAGATTAGAAAATAAAGTTCATGTAAAAACTATTAAAATGAAGAAAATGTAATAAATCATTCGTATGTGTTGTGTTTATATGCAATGCTCTTTAGTTGTGTTTAGTGTGCTCTGTTTAGTTCATTATCTAGTTAGCTGCCGAAGCTTTAGTTTTCCAGACCCATTGATTAAACAGATAAAGGTCAGGACATGTACAGTATCCGCCATCTTAGTTTAAACTAACTTTAAATACTTGAATGAAATACTGGTTAAGATGCAGCATCCTTTAACCATCTGGCTTAAAGCATGTGCTAACGACTCAGTGCAACCATGGCCTCTATGCCGCCTTGGTGCATGGGAGCTGGTTAGTCGCTGTGGCGATCCCTTGAGAAGGGAAAAGCCAAAAGGAGAAAGAGATGTAGCATCCTTTCGCTACATGGTGCTTCCAAGCAGCAACTTTTGTTGAAAAAAGTGAAGCCTATGCTGAAATGCCAAAAACTGCAGTTCACCCCTCATCTACTTGGGGCCACAAAACAGAACGAATCCCCATTGACAGACAAACCAACGCTGGCAAATAAATAATCTCTGCCTTGGCAGAGGTCATGTTGTGCAGTTTAAAGGGAAAAAATAATGATAAGGCGTCTCATTTATAACTGTATGCACACAATGGCTAAAATGGCATGTTCTTTTGATTGACAGGTATCCAATGTCCAGCTAAAAGAAGGGAGAATTTAGCTCAAATATGGCTTTTAGCTAGCTACCAGTGTGTTTTAGCTTAACTGCCTTTGTTAGCTCGTTAGCTCCCATTAGATTCGAGTTAGCTCAGTTAGCGCTGAGCTACTAACAGCTCTTGAGTTTGATAGACGCCACCCTCACAGCCGCCCATCAGCTCCACATCTTTGCCCATTTTTGTATTTTCTGGGAGCGACGGCACCCATTATGCTGCCAAGATAGCAATGGTAGGAACCGCCCAACGAGCATCCCTTTTCCGCTTCAGAAACCTACTGGGATGCTTGTCCATCTTTCTACAGCCTATGTGTGCTTCATAGAAAGATCCAACTAAGTTGCAACACTCTTCTTTAACTTTATTCCATTTAGTTTATTAAGTTTATTTTTTCTGACAAACAGAAAACAAAAACGAAGTGAAAACTAAAGGTGAAAAATAAGAAATAGAAGTTCACACTTGCTCGAATAAATTTGAGACCATATGAAAACAAAATGTTCAAACATTCTGCAGATAGCGCTGTAGTTAAATTCTGTGGTGGCAACAAACATCCTTTTCCACTAAAATTACTCTCCTTCAAACAATAAACGGACAAAAGTTTGAGTTTAGCTAACTGCTATTGAAGTTAATATTACAATCTCTCTATTGTACAATGCTTGGTCATGGTTTCTCAACCTTTAAGTAAGATGTTTGTTTTTTGGCTCCGAGCAGTACAAGATCCAGCCAACATTTTACAAGTCTGAACAATAGCAGCTGTCAGGCACTAAGATCTTATAGAAGGATTCTTTTTAATCATGTTATGGATGGTTTACAGACACTCATCCATTTCAGTCCAGTTGTTATGAATTATTTTATTGGGACTGAATTTACTGCCTAATTTTAAGGATTGTTTAAAGCTTGCGTGAGTGTTTGATGAAAATAGAAATATCCTCTTTCACTAGTTCTTTTTCTTATTTAGGATTCTTATTGTCTGATCTGAGACGGCTTTTTCCCCTTTGATCCTGTATCTTTGTCTCAGGTGTAGTCTCCAACATCTTTCCTGTCTGCTGCGGACATCTTTCATGTCTTTGACGTTAAAGCTCTGCTTTTCTTTTTTCTCCTCCCTCTGCCAGCCTGCCTGGTTGATCAAGGTGAAAGTGCCCTTTTGTCTCCTCTGGTTTGTTTGGTTTCCACCTTTTGGTTTCCTCGACTAGTAGATGTGTTGGGTGATAGTAAAGGATTATGGTGGCGTGTTTGGATTAGAAAGCCTGGGACGTGTGTTCAGGGACTGTGTGGGGTGGTGATGTTTGAAAGAGAGGGGAATGGGGGGCGGTTTGCTAGAACTATTGTTTGAGAGTTCAGAAAACATCTTGGGTCTTTCTTTTCCCGGAGATCTTTCACACATCAAATAAGTTTTTTTTTTCTCTGTTTTGTCTGAAAGAGGATTGGTGTTGACCCCTCTGGGACCCAAAAACCAGTCGCGCTAATCAAATGGTTATGTTTTGAATTAAGAGCAAAAAAAAGAAGAAGAAGAAGAGGGGGATTCCCAAATAAGCTGTGGCCGAAAAGCCTGCCTTGCCGAGAGGCTGTTGTGGGAAACGACCTGAAGCATCGTGTTCCCATAAACGGTGGTCATCACTGACATACACTGCTGTCTCATTATTTAGTCTTTTTTTTTTTTTAAGCAGGTGTGTTATTGAGCAAGGTTTTGGCACATGTTTCGCTTTGGAAAGATTAAATAAATCATGTCGACAGGCAATTCTTGTAAGCATAGTGTCTAAGGTGAACCTTATTGTGAAAAACCCTCACATTGATTGTTGTATGTGAATAATCAAAGGAAACTCCCCACCTCCAAACACCCACCATCGATCCCACCCTGATCCCTCCTATCTGAGTAAAAAAAAAAAAATCGCACAGTTCTTTTAAGCCCCCCCTCTCTTCTCATATCAGCTGGATGAGGAGGCAATGCAGCTTGTGTTCATTAAGGGGTGTAGCTCAGTTTAGAGGTTGGAGGGGGAAGTGCAGGTTTCAGTGGCTGGTTTGATCCATCCAGATAGTGGATTATGGTTCATGTGCAGAGGCGTGTGCTATGTGCACCACACGGGGGAATTCAGAATGACTCGAAAGTCTGCTCGATTACTTTGTTTATTATGGATTAAAAATAATCTTTCTGTAACTTTTTTATTTAATTTTTCAAGCTTTTGTCCAAAAAAAAATTAGAAATTGGTTAAATTACTGGAATATTGTACTGTTATTAGCTTTATGTTAACAAGGTGGGGAAAGTATCATTCTGCTCTAAGGTTTCTTTGCATGAGCATCCCAGCCAAGAAAAACCGGATCAACACAATAGTTACTTAACCCTTACAGTCCCGGAGTGTTCGTTATCCAAACTATATTATGTCTAATTGCATAATATTTCCACATTCCATATGCAATTCTCAACACTACACGACACAAATGTTCCTGTAACTTGTTTTTGTTGTCAGTTGCTTCACCATCCATAGAATAGCAGATGGCACTTTCCATGAACCATTAGTCACTGACTGAAGGAAGTCAAATGTCAGATGTGCTTTCAGTAGTTTTGCAGTTTTTTTTTTGTTCTTTTGTATTTTTCTCAGCAAATAAAAATTCGGATAACTGCGATATCTATTTTTATTTGTTAGACTTTTCCGTGATGGAATAAAAAAGTGCCAAAATGCACATGGTTACAATGATAATATCCTGGTTTTGTGTAGTATTAAATGTGGGTGATGTGCCAGACTATCGAACAATGATCTTGCATCACTGAGGTATGGATCTACACTACATGGACTCTTAAAGCTAGGGCCTGTGGCAGGATGTTTCAAGCTTTGTAGACTCATCGCAGTGAAAAATTATCCTAAAAAGGATAAATAGTTATCAGTACGTTTAGCCTTCCTTAGAGTCACTAAGCTAGATACTAAAAAAACAACCTCAAGAGTTAAATTTTTAGTCATCATTAACTGAGATGATATGTGTGAAAAATGTTGCTAAAACGTGGGTTAGAAGGAGCTGCAGATCTGAACATCACACACGCTTGTAGTATACAAATCCTATTGGAACTGCTTTTGACACTCGTCATGAAATGCTATGAAGTAATCAAGAAGATGATTGCAAAACAAGGTGAATATATGTATATCTTCATTTAAAATTTGTTTGTTATTGCATCAGGACACTGTGATGGATTGACGGCTTGTCCAGGGTGTACCTGCCTCTCACCTGCTAATTGTTGTGATAGGCTCCAGCTTTCCTGCGATGCTGAATTGGATTAAGCTGTATAGAAAATGAATGAAGGATTTAGATATTTGCATGTTCCAGTTTCCTAAACATTGTCTCCACTTCTGCCTCTTTGTATTTGGGATGCTTGGTTGTGTAAAAAAACAGTCATTTTAAGACAAAAGAAACTGGACAGCTTTCAGTTTTGTCTGGTGGTTAGTCAACAGCTAATTCAATCAGGCAGTCAGTCTAACCAGATGCCAATTATTCCCCCAAAAACTGTTCAGCTGTTTGGAGAATGAAGACTTGCGGTCTTCCTAAACGGCATTTAGTTGCGCTCGGCTGACGAAACATGCCGTCTTGGCCGGCAGTAGTGTACCACTCAACCACAAGCTGTGTGTATGTGTCAGTAAACAAATTATTCAAGTTGTTTATAGTTGCAACTTTTCTGGGAATACCAGTTATTATTAATTAGATAATAGCTTGAAAAAACCCCACTAAATTTAGTGCATGAATACATAGGCTACTTTACTTGTCACCTTTGTAAACCTCAAGCTTACTGATCGCTGTCATCAGTTAGAACTATTATTTTTTTCTTGTGGGAGCTTTTGAAACAAGAAATATGCACTTAAAGGAATGTCAATATATCCTAAACTCTGTTTTCATGCACTGTGAAGCTTTTTGGACTGTGTGAGATATGTTTAGTCCTTGTAAAGGTTTATTTTGGTGCTTTTTCCTGGCACCAAAGAACATCAAGAACCTTGAATTAAACAGTATTTTTTTTATATTAATGAAATTAAACTATACCTATAGTAGGTAGTCGTAAGGTACAACCCTAGTTCTAAAAATGTTTGGGCTTCTTTTGAAATTGTAAATAAAACAGGATGCAGTGATTGCAAATACCATAAACTAATATTTTATTCACAATAGATGTAGAAATATTTTGAAAAGGTTTAACATGATGCTTTTTTTTTCATCTAATGAAAAATATGAACCTATCTTGATTTTGATAGCAGCAACATGTCCAACAAGTCTACATCTATGATAGTAGGGACGCATTAATGTCCATGACACTAACTTGGATTTCTGAAAAGGCTAACATGCCGAAATATGAGCTACAAATTCTCAAGTCTAGGTAACATTTTATTCAGGGGAAGGTCTTGCTTTGTTAGGACCCCTGTGATGTCTAGGGCTAAAAGGGGTGGTAGTACAAAATGAGAAGTGGCAATAACATAAAACTTTAAAGTGAATTATTACAAAAGAAAACAAACCGGGGCAATTTAAAAATTTCCTGTGACAGAAGAAAACTCAGTGACTAATAAAAGAAACCAAACAAACCAAAAGCATAGTAATCACAGGCGAAAAGTCCACATCAGGGATAAACACAAAAGAAAAGGCAATGACTAAAAAACCTGCAAGTCTACAGAAATAAACTACCTTTAACCCTACAGCAGTCTAAACCTAACCCTACAGCAGAAGAGTTTAGGTTTTGGACTGACCTGCAGGCACTAAACTGAACAAACCCGGATCTAATGAGAGCTAGTCGGCTAATGTAAGCGGGCTAAAGCTAAAGTGCACTGTTTGCTAGCTAAAACTGCGTTTATGCTACACTCTTGCCAGCTAATATAGGCACCTGTCAATCAAAAGAAAATGGCTACTTCTAAGACTAAATAACATCTAAACCGATGAGTTATAATAAAATTTACTCCTCACATTATTGTTATCCCAGTTAACATGGCCTGTTAAACCTAAAGTGTTTTTTTCTTTTTTGTACCAGGCTGTAAACATGTTTATTTTTGCTGTGAAGTTGGTCTCTTTAACATGAGTCTATGGATCTTGCCCAGTGATTGCTTAAATACTCTCCAGCTACCCGCGACCCTTCATTGAAATAATCAAATGAAGGAATAAAATTAGCATCAAAGCATATTTTAAGTGTAAAATATACAATTAGCAGACCTCTATCCATCCTTCTGTTCTCTTGTTGCTTACTCAGGGTTGTGGGCGCAGCTTCCTCAGCAGGGAAGCCAAGATTCTCTCCTTGGCCACATTTGCCACCTCATCTATAAACCTCCTGTCTGCATGCCGTCACATGTTGTTAGCTTAAAAAAAGAAGATATTGTTTCTGCATTTGATGGTCACTCAAGTCATTCTCAGAACAAGTTGTTAATGAAACTGGGAAAACACCTTTTTCTCTCGACTCTTGTGCAGTGTTCTTCATCATTGTCTTTTTCTCACATGTCACATCCTCTGATGGTTCTAACTGTACTTTTACTCCTCCTGAGGGGGAATGAAAGCCTCCGTGTTTACTGTAATCACTGTTTGTCATGTTTCTTATTTTCCAACTATACAGTAACAGTTATGTGTTTTGGAACAGTGCTGCTTAACTTCTTTAGTTTTCAGTAGTTTTATTCTTAATTTGAATCATAATTATTGAGAATTTATAAACGGTGTAGAAAATAATACTATAATATAAAAACTGAACTGCATCGGTCTGGTTGTCCTGGTTGTAATATGTAACAGAACAGGAACCAGAGTGCCGGACTGTTCCTGCATTTATTTTATTGCCATCAAGTCTAATGAAAAATTTAAGAGTAGTTTGTCTCAGAAAGGCTGTTTGTAAGGCGGAAGTGACAAAACTCAGGCTTGAATCTTCTCGGAAATGAAAAGAAGTGAAAACAAGGCAAGCCTGGATGGTTTGTGTCTGTTGGGGAAAAAAGTTGCGTTATGTTTGACAAGTCATGCTGTTCCGATGTTGCAGACGGTAACAGAGTCTTTTTGTTTTGTTGGGTTTTTTTGTTTAATTCCTTGTCATTTTTTTCGAATGTCTTTCAATTACTGTACAAATATGCGTGGGTTGGAGCGTGAGATCGTACATGTTTGTGTGAGTAATTTGAGTGAAGGTGGGTATTGTGACAACCTACATGAATGTGTATTTGAGTGTGTGGCATGTGTGAGTGTTTGGGGGCGTGGCTCATCATGAATTTCCCCCATTTCTCATAATGATACTGTAAAACACCTACTCCACCTACATGTGCCCGTCTGTTGCCAGGCAAGGCCTGAAGGTTAGTGATGGGCAAGAAACGCCTCCTTCAGGGTGTTGTAGGTGTGTGTGTGTGTGTGTGTGTGTGTGTGTGTGTGTGTGTGTGTGTGTGTGTGTGTGTGTGTGTGTGTGTG
>JBAMHX010000007.1:5600487-5613790 GCA_037177515.1 Pseudomugil tenellus | reverse complement strand
CTGCAAAATTACTTTCAGGTTTGATAAATCGCTTTGTGTGTGCTAAAATCATATATTTACATGTTCTCCTCCCACTCCATGCAAAATTGCGTGTGAACTCCCCAACTTACACATTCATTGAGGCAAATGTACTAACTCGAGGAGGACGCGCAATTTTGCACCTTAGGAAGACACAAACCCTTTTACTCACTGTTAGTAGATCAGTTTGTACTTTTTTTAGGGTGTGCAATGGTTTTGCACGCGTTTTAGTACACATGAACCTTTAGTAAATCTGGCCCTTAGTCAGAGCTTTATCAGGAACATCTGTGCATGTCCAGTATATTTCTTAGGTAAAGGACAGTGATTCAAATAAGTACCAACATGCAATGGCTTCTTTGCTTTTTTTACGTTTTATTTTCTTTGTGATGTTTGCATGATCTCAACATACAAACATCCCTCCATCTTGCTATAACATCTGTAATGTTGCGTATCAGCCAAAGCGGTTCTAGGGACTACCTAAGGTAAATTGGATAATTCAGGGGTTTTTTCATGGTTTCATTTGCTCGTACCAGAGGAATGGTTAAGTAACAAATCAGTCAGCAGTAGGTGGACAACAAAAAATCTCTTTATAACAATTGGTTCCTTTGCCCTGTTTCATTTCAGTGAACCTCCCACTCATTTACACCTCCCTCCCACCTGCACAACGCAGGTGTTGGGTAAGAAATAAAACAAAGTTGTTTGGTAAAGTAAATTTCAGCTTCAGGAACGATATGACCTGAATCCTGCCAGCCATTCTTGCTCCCACACCATAGCATTCATCCTTTACATCCAGAAGGAATGCCTCTAACAATACAGTTAAACTTACAACCTGGAGTTTTGTGTCGAATCATGTTTAAGGTTCACAATCGCTCACTGATGGTGGAATATGACAGAATATGGCTGTGAATTAAAACGGCCTTTAAGTCTTTGCATAATGATCGGGCGACAAAAGCAGGATGTCGTCTTCAAATGTCAACGCTATTCTCCTCTTTAACTTTAAATCGTGGGCGTTGTATTTCTTCAAAACTGTGGGCTTCTTACTTTGGAACAGAACTGTTTGTGTGAAATGGATGGCTGTAAGATGAGATAATATTTGAAGCTTTATCAAACCGACCGGGGGAAATTGCATAGCAGATAAGCAAACCTCACCTCAACCTATGGTTTCGATACACATCTTGGCCTGTGGGATATCCCCCCTCCCTCCTCCAGATCTCCAGAGCTCGTAGGTGATGTCCTCCCTGGTCAGAAAACTGTGTGAAACCCCGACGCCATGATGCTGACATAGTGGAACTTGCTTTGTCAACGGGTATATGAGAAGTTTCCCTGATAGTAATAATAAGATCAAGCAAACAGGAAAGAGTGATGCAGTGCGCAAAAGTGAAAGATGCTGAGTCAAAGGGTGGGGGCGCACCGAGAGCTTTAAGTTTGGGGTGATGAGGTAATGGATTGATACTGCTTTCTCAAAACAGTTTCTTTTTGCTCAAGATGGGATCATGAACATGAATTTGTTATCACATCTTTCTGTTTAAACGTCAGCTTGCCAGCTGACTGCTGCTCATATTTTCTTTAAGGGAAATCCGCTGACATAAAAAAAGGAGGTGACCTGCTAATGATTCTTTGAAATGAAAGTCAGTAACTACTGTATATTTATATCATCAGGTTAATGTATTGTATTGAGGATTGTTAAAAAGCAATCGTGCCTTTTCCTTGTTGGCTCCACGAAAGGGCGACTAGGATACTTATTCTTCTCCTCATAGTCCATTTTCCTCTATTTAAAAAAAGAAGAAGAATCCTAATCTGATGAGCATGTCTTGCTGTGCTTAAACATGCTAAAACTATCTATTATGTGATGCTTTCACCACATGTGTCACATATTGAGTGTAGGGCAACAAGTTCTGGAACACCAAAAAAAGGGCTTATGATCATGTCTAAAATGGATAATTTTACAGCTTAATGAATAGTGAAGTGTGATTCATTGCTGTTTAACAGGAAGACACAGACTGCTGTGGGTCAGGACAACGTAAAAAAAAAAACCCCAAAAAAAACAAATCAACAAAAAAGATATTAGCTGCTAAAAGCTGTAGCATAAGCCTGTGCCCACTCATGCTTTCCTACACACACACACACACACACACACACACACACACACACACACACACACACACACACACACACACACACACACACAGTAAACATGAAGAGAACCTCCTCCTTTAACTTCCAGCTAATCAGAGAATGCAGCATCTTTCAGTGCATTGATTGGGCTTCTGATTTGTTTAATGACACTCTGTAAATGTCAACAACACAAAAAGGGAATGTACATATTTTTATTTATATGTCAGAAACATGTAAATAATAAAAGATAAATATTTTATTGTTTATTATTTATTATTGATCATAATATTGACCATAATAATTGATTATAAGGTTGTGGTAATTTGATTTTTTTAAAATTTATCTATTCAATTTTGGGTGCCTTGTTAGTCCAAAAGTATCTCTGTTTATTTTGGCGTGTTTTTGTGATACTGGTGCTACGGAACTTGGCCTTCATCTTTAACATCTGCAACTCCGTTTCAGTGTTCTTTCTCCAAACCTGGCTGTCATTTTGGATGTTAGTGCATAGTATGACTGTGTATAAATGCTTAATTCCACTAAACAGTAAACTATGCTAGTCGGAATGATACGTTTTTTGTGTCTTTTCTGAACTGTGTTTTTAATCATGTATTTTCTTTTCCTCTTCCAATATAAATCTCCACAAGTAATTTTACTTTGAGCTTTTTTAACCTGTTCGGGGATCCTATATACACCTCAGCGACTGAGGAGCTGAAGATTGTAATTGGACAACTGTCTTCCTTTGTATAACCTCTAAATGTCCAAATTGAGCTAAGATTGTAGAATTGAAGCTCTAACTCTCTTGAGTTATGTTGTCTGCCTGTCTCCTGCACGGTGGGATAAAAGACAGACCATAGTTTCATAAGCCCATAGGGCAGCGGGAGCTGTGTTCCCATTTCCTGCCTCAGTCTTAAAGCTTGGTATTGTGCGGAAACAGACATAAAGATTCACGACTTTCAACCAAGAGACTGGTTTACTGCAGACTTGGTGGTTGTAGCCACAATATGTGAGGTGGTGCATTGAAAGTAAAATTATTTTTACTGAATGCTTTCATGTTTGTTGGAGGTTTACATTACTTTTTATTCTATTACTTCATCAGAAGTCAGGTACTTCAACTAGTTACTCTCAGATTTGAAGAGTGTCATGTCAAGGATGTCAACATTATGTCTCAAATTGAAGTGAAAGTTTGTAAAAAAAGTGGTGTTAAGTATGACTTTTTAAAAATAAGGTGTTGCTATTCTTATTCAGTTTAATTTCATGGTTCACCAAGCTTTGTTCTCTTTCGTGCATTTCCTTACATGCAAGCTTAGCACCACGATCTGTGGCTTGTGATGGAATTTGTCCAGCTTTGCTGCATTCAGGTGTTGGATGCAGGTGAAACCTGCATTTGATTTGACCATTTCCAATTATTTAAACATAAAAATGTGGTTTTCACCACTGCCTGTGAGTGTTTCCCATGTGATCCTGACAAAATGAGATATAACAGCATCCACAATAAAATAAAGTAATGATATGTTGTACAATTCAATTTAAGATCTGTGTTTAAATTATTTATTGTTTCTATGTTATAATTACTGATAACTGCATATTTAGCAAACAGAAGTCACTGGACTTATTTTCTAAATGTTTGCAACATTACCACTGTTCCACTACACTTAAGTAGGATATAATTATCTTCCTATGCATTATTTAAATTCCTCTGAATTACAATGCAACAGCTACACAGTTAGGTAACTACAACTCCACGCCGTCACTATAGTGTGTTTACTTCTGACAGCCCATTGGTCTTATGTTGTAGGATTACTACAGCTGGTCCAGGATTAGCAGTGTTATGTGCCAAAAACATTATGGAGAGTTAATCAAACTCTGAGACTAGATTGTTTTTCTTCCTGATGACACAGTAGTTGTTACTTTAAAATGACAACTTAAGGCATTCACCGGGTTTAAATAGTAAAAGAAACAATCATGGAAGCTTGAGACATATTTAATTAGGTCCTCAACCCCACTGAGAATCAAGAAGTACAGGAGAAGACAGTAGGCAGTGATCTATTCTGCCATAAACAATTAAAGATCTCTGTTATAAATGTTCTGTCTGGAAATGAATGTTATTACATTTGCACGCCTAAATGATACCAAGGACTCTGACTTGGGTTTTCCCAGTGACGTATATGATACAATGTATAAAACGGAAATGATGGCTGTGTTTAAATGGAGTTTAACTGAGCACTTATATGAGGACTCAATTGTACAAACAGCAGGCAGAGTGCTATTAATTTGGAGTTGAGCTAAAATAGTGGAAAAAAAGTGAACTGTGGTCATCTAAAACAACTCCAACCTTCAAAATGTCACATTTCTTCAAGAAAACTTTATATGATAAATATGATGGCATTACTATTAGAGGTTGCCACCTTTTTCTCAGCTGAAGAACATCATGCTGGTTCACATTATTTATGCTACTGTTAACGTGTAGTTAACTGAGTTCATCAAGAGTCATGCCAGACTTGTTAAATAGATCGCTGCTGGGAACTACTAAAATATTTGAAGATGGTGATCATTTGTGTTTTACAGACATTTAATCAATTTAGCCTGTTTGAGTTTTTGGGATTAGAACTGCAGACGGATGAGTCAGAACTGATTAGTTCCACCATTAGTTGGAATGTTGTTTAGCAAGCACTCACAGAACAACACAAATGTTTTTGCACTAAGGGGAGATTAAGAAAACAGTATTTTACAGAGTATTTGAGTATAAAGCTTTTGCTTGGATTGTTTTGCAGTTTTTGGAGGTTTCAAGTATTTTTAGATCACAAAGTTTTGCATGTAGATGCATTCCAAACTAAGTGTTCAGACTAAGATAAGCACTACACATAAATGTTTTACATGAATTCACTTTAAAATGACAGATGTATATGATTTAAAATTGGTAAAAAATTAACATGAATGAAAACAAAACAAAATTATAGTGGCAGATGTGATTTTTTCTGTGTATCATTTTGCAGAAATACACATGTGGTAGAATGATTTACATTTAAAGTTGTGTCCATAAATTAGTTTTTCTTCTTAATCATCTAAAACCAAAGGGATTTCATATTTTTTATTTATATGCTAGAAACAGATAAATAATACAAAACAAACATTTTGATTGTTTATTATTGATTATGATTCAGATAGTTGATCAGAGTCTGTCCCAATCTTCTAGTCGACTTCTTGCTTTTGCCTCAAACTCAAGTACGACCAACAAATATTCTCATACATTTCTCGGATATTTTTTTCCCCTGTTTTATTCATAAGTTTGTGGTAATTTGATGTTTTTTTTTATTTATCTATTTAATTTTGGGTGCATTGTTAGTGCAAAAGTATCTCTGTTTATCTTACAGTTTCTCTGTGTGTTTTTGTGACACTGGTGCTACATCTTTTCCTTGAAGTCTGTCAGAATTAGCCTTTAGACACAATGTTCAGATGAGTTTCAGAGCTACAGCTGCATCATTCTTAATGGATTATTCATATTTATCTGAAAAATATTTGGTTTATTTTAGGCAGGCCAGAAACTTTTCTCATTTGTGCTGTGTGCATTTTTAACTTATTATTCACCATTTACTGTACACTATATTTTGACATTTATAAATCTTAGAAAATTTTACAATTTAAAAATGTTCTCTCTTTACATTGACTCAAAAATCATTCCAATATTGCTTGTGGTAGCAGAGATTTACTCGTTTAATTATGGGTGTGCAATCTTAAAGCTGACGTCTAAAGAATAGACAGAGAAAAGTTAAAGGAGATAAAGTTGTGTAATAAACAAAGAGACAATAAAAAAAGGAAAACACAGACAGTTTACATTTGAGCAGTTAACATTTATATCATAATTTACATTTTTCTTAACATTTTCGCACATAAATAACGATGTAAACCAGAATGTAAACAGAGACAGTTCTTTAGGGAGATTCTCCTCTGAAGTTAAAGCTCTGACCACAGAAAGAGACGCTTTGTTGAACATTAAAAGCTAATCAGAGGAGACACGTAGACCTTCAGAGATCAGGTTGTTGAAGAACAACTGCTACAGAAACCCAGAGTCACTGTAGCTACAATAAGTTGGTTCTTAATGCAATTTTGACCAGTTTAGATATTGTATACAGTGTAAGTGGAACAAGCATCGGCAATAAAAGACAAAAAAATAAGAGGAAGGGGCCAGTGCATACAGGTGGGCCGAGGTGCTTGGGTGTTCTTTACAAGGCAGCAAACGGGTGAGGCTGAAGAAGGGGCCACAGTTTCATTACAAAAATATTAACAAATAACAACAACAAAATTAAAAAAAAAACATACAAAATGTGAGACCACAGCTAAAAGGCAAACACTTCATCATATACACAAAGTACATCTTCCCTTCTTCAGCAACTTGATTCCTTAAGTCATTCTTCCCTCTTTAAATTTTTCCTTTTGGAGTTTTTGGTGTGCGTTTGAAATTAAAGCCAAGTGAACTTTGGTTTCTAGCATCTAGTGTGAATCCCTAAATCTATTCCCACCCCTATTGGGTGCTAACAGTGTTGAAAAACAAATAAAAATAAAACAAGAGGAGGGAGGTGGGAAGATGGAAAAAGAGGCAAGCTCACCAGCCTCCAGAGTCCGTTATGTGCTACATTTTGAGCGGGCTGAGTCGCTCCTTTGGACCACATGAAGAGCTGCTCTCCAGTTCAGTTTGGTTTTGTCTTCTTCAAGTAGCAAAACACTTAAATAAATAGAAAACTCCCACCTTCAGCTGTCCCTTTTAACCCACTCACACACACACCCATGTCTCATCCACACTGAGGTAACTGTTGTGAAAAGTATACAAAAGGAAAAAAACCCTTTTCTTTTCATTTAAATTAAAGACGCATCAGAAAAGGACACAGACATGCTTTCGGGATGCTTTTCAGGAGGGCTGAAATAAAGCTCTTTTCTCTAAATGAACAAACGTATGTGCCGTACTTTGGCTTTTTCTACTCGTTCAACATGCTACTTTGGTTTTTAAAATTTAAATAAGTAAAACCCTGAAGAGTGTGCATCTCTGCTTCAATTGGTCAGAGGTCACACGGCAGTTATGGGCATAGAAAGTGACTATCTACAGAGAAATGGCCACAGAGGGAAACAAAGTCAACTGGAACATTTACATACAATGTTTTCACCTCATCAGTGTAACCATCTCTTCCACTTATTGCTTTTGAAGACAAAAAATAAAGAATATAATAAATTATATTATGCAACAACTAAATAAATCAAAAAATGAAGACGTTTGAAAGGAGGCAAAAAAAATGTTACATGATTGATAATTATATTCATTACATTAAAGGTAAATCCTTGTTAGATGATTGTCTAATAATAATAAACCACTAAGTAGTCATGGGACAGTGTCTCTTGCAGCCCTGAGTAAGTGAGTCCCTGATAGGTTAAAAACCTGACGTGGTCATGATCTCACTTGTGATGACAACCAGATACATATTTATTTACAGCTGTAGCTCCTAGCAACAAGTCATCATGGTTGTCTCTTTTGCCTAAAAGGTCATTTAAGCACTGTCTTCTGATTCCAGCTTGACAGTAATGTTAGCTGGAAATGGTGGGATGGGGCTGCTGTGGCGTATCTTGATGACTGAAGTCTCATTCAGGGACTCGTACGAACCATAACCTGCAGACAGAAGTTCGGTGGGACTGCTCTTGTGGTGGGGATGGAAGTGGGGGGACTTAAGATCAGCCTCCCGCCACAGCATACCCAACACTTGCTTCTCCAACATGGTGTCCATTTCCACCCCTCCCTGCAACTGCTCCAGCTGCTCTGCGTGCTCACTAACATCGAAACGCTCAATCTCCTCGTTGGCCCGGTGGACCTCCTCCAAGGCAGCTTGGCTGGGAACCGACGGGCTGCCAGAGCTGGAGTTCGCTGCCAGGCAATAGCCCTTGAGGTGAAGTCGCAGGCTGCACAGGTGGATGTAATGGCGATGGCAGTGGGGACATTTATGTGGGCGCTCACGGGAATGCAGGCGCTTGTGCAGCTTGAGGTGGACAAACTGGGTGAATTTAGCTGGGCAGAGTTTGCAGTGGTAGGGCTTCTCACCTGAGTGGAGGCGCAAGTGAGTTTTTAGGTTGCTGGTGCTGCTGAAGCGCTTGTGACAAACCTGAAAGAGGAAACAAAAGAAGTTATGTCAGGAACTCTAGAAAACCAAAAGCTCATTGTCTCAATGCCTGCGATATCATCTTAAACATCTTTTCTTACTTGACATTCATGTGGCTTCTCTCCAGTGTGGACCAGGTAGTGTTTTTGCAAGTGGGCAAGTTGAGTGAAGCCTTTGTTACACGTTTGACATTTGAAGGGTCTCTCACCACTGTGCACGCGAAGATGAACCTGCATGCCAAAAGAAAAAGGCAAGAGCAATGAAAATTAGGCCTACTCAGATTGTAAACTACGTCATTTTGATGTGAAAACATCTGGTAACACTCCTTGCTCCTTTAGGTGCCATAAACCTGTTCTGCCGCGTACTGATAAAGCTGCCTCACAGAGCACAGGAATGATAGAAGTAAAGCAGTAACCCAGACAAACAGGCTCTTAGTAGGCAAACCCACAATGACTCAAGTCTCACCTTCAGATTTGAAAGCTGGCCAAAGGTCTTCTTGCAAACATTGCACTCATATTTGATTTTGCCATTCTGCTTTTTCAGAGGGTAAGGCAGTGCCTTGTAGCCCACTGAGCCGGTGCCCCGTTTTACTTTGGTCAGGTTGATAGCCTCTTCATCAGGACGATGTTCGCTGGTGTTGCCCAGCAGGGCTGAGGTAGGCTTAGTGGGCACCTGCTCACTGGGAGGTGCTGTGCCAGCAGTTGGGGAACCACTGGAGGGAAGGTGGGCTGGTCCATGTGGGTTAGGGTGCCTGGGATAAGGATTGTTAGGCCCCGTTTTGTCTCTCAAAGAAGTTGCAGCTGAGAAGGCACTGGTGGGCCTAGGGAGGAGAAAGTCCCTGTGAGCAGAGATGGAGGAGGGGTGCAGAGGTTCAGGCATTAGGAAGTGCCTCCCTGCAGCGTCAGAAGGTAGAAGGGGGACAGGAGGGTGTAGTAGGTTGCTGTAGAGAGGGTACATCCTGGGTACTATCCCTCCAATGGTTGGCATGCCACCACCAGGCAGAGGATAATGATGGGGGAGAAGGTAACGTGAGTAGGAGGTCCCAGGCGGGTAGAATGGTGAAGAGAGTGGTGCAGATGGTGGGGAGTAACCGGGGTAGGAACCCATTCCAGGTGAGTAGAAAGAAGCTGGGGATGGTGCTGGACCTGATGGGCTCCCATGAGGGCTGCTGTCTGGGCTGCTCCTTGCAGATGGGCTAGGTGTGGCTGAGGACTGGTTGGCAGGTGAATGAGTTGAGGGGTAAAGCTGGCTGGGTTTGTGGCGAAGGAGGTCTTCAGAGATGTAAGAGTGGGACATGAAGGTTGGGTAGAGAGCGTGGGGATACAGGAGTCGCTCTGGGCTGTCAGCACAGCGTGGGCGGGTGGGAAGCGGCCGGCTAGGCTCCTTTTTGGTTGACATGGAGGATGAGGTGCTGTTAGTGCCACTTAGAATGGAAAGGACACTGTGCTCCCTTTTGGGCTGGACTGGGGTCGCTGCTACTGGAGATGGACTTGATGTTTCCACTGTGTGCTCCTCGCTGCTCGCTTGTTGCTGCTTTACTTCCAAGAGTGACTGCTCTGAAGAGACATGCAGAAAAAAATGAGGTCAGGAAGAGTTCATCAAATATATATTTATTGTTTTATAGAAACCACTACTATGTAAAGTGGGGGAAACAATATTAAGCACTTAGGAATCATTCTGGATCAATGAAGGTTTTCTATCTTACTTTTTAAGGAACACCATGAGTAACTCAGTGGGCCAATTAGAGTGACACAACTGACAAATGAGGTTGAAGGGTAAGAGAAGAGGTAAAAGACAGGATGTGAGGCGTGACATCTGCCTTTGGGCATTGTGTGTGGTGCATTTGGTGTGTGTGTGTCTATAAAATCAAGATAAAATCTGATTGGTGGCAGGCAGACAGACAGGACTGATGGAGAGTTTCCTGCTACAGATATCCTAAGAAAAAGCTTGGCCTCCACCTGCCCTCCGAAAAACACACACAAACACACCCACACCATATGACAAAGTACACATGCAGAGGCGCCTGCAAACAAAGGCCTCTGTCTGATTTGTTGACTCTCCCACTTTTGGACAACTTGAACACTTCTGATCAAGCTCCCACTCTCCTGGTTTTCCTGACCATTTGCAATTGCTTCCAGGTTGAAGGTTAAACTAGAGAGCTTCCTCCTGAGTCACTCACACCTTCTGCCTTCTCTCCATGATGAAAGAGTGGATTAAGGGGAGAATCCACTCACGCACATTCTGAAAGCCCTGGGATGTCAGTTAGTGGCACATCTTGGCTGTTAAATTGCCACAGACGGGCCTTAAAACACAGCCGTTTATTATCTATAAGCTCATTTACTGCCCAGTTGAGTCTTTACCACAAGGTCGCCCAGAGGGAAGTATGTGCATGTGCGAGAGATGGAAGTTGTCAAAGTTAATCCTAAGTGCCAGAACTGGTGAAATTCACTCCCACCCTTAACAAAGTGCCGTCAGAGACACACAGCTAGTGACCCTTTCGTCAGTAGTATAGCTGCAATGTGTAAACATTGGGGTTATCAGCTAGTCTTCCTCCTCCTCTTCCTCCTCCCTCCATCCCTCTTTTAGAAAACAAACAGGGCGGCCATATTGGAGATATCAATCTGTCAACACGGCCCTTCTGCCAGGAAGTTCAAGTAGTCAACCAAAGGGGTAGGAGGTGCAAATCTACCTCCCCTGCTTCCCTCGCTACCTTCTTTCTGGTCTTTTTATGTGGCAAATATATCAGTTGGATTTTCTGATTCGCTAGCACACACACACACACACACAGTCACACACGTATATATGCACAATACACGTGAGCTTACATGTGCCTAAGATAAAAAGCAGGGTGTAAATGTGTTGGCATGTCACCGTTATGACTGTGTACGTGTGTGTGCGTGGGAAGAGAGAGTGTTTAAACACACACATACACACACACACACACACAAACAGGTGCTCTCAAGTGCTAACTCTTGAAGAATGCTAAATGGCGGCAAGAAAAAGAGTGAGGAAGAAGATAAAGGAGAAAGTGAAGGAGTAAGATAGCAATGCAGTCATTTTGCTCACACACACACACGTAGAGATGCATATACACACTTGTCTGGTTTTGCAATGACTATGCTGGAAAGAGCTAAAACCAGAGAGAAAAACACGATCTCCTCAGGAATACATGACAGGATGTGGTTTTTGGCCAGAAACTCTAGCGGCCCCTTCAGGACCCTAAATGCAACTTTAAGCTGACAAACACTTCTGATAATGCACTGAAAAGCAGGTCCAACTAAACAAAATTATAAATACCAACATGCATCAAGTCGCTGCCTTCAGGTGATAAAGACTCCCAAAGATATTTATATTGTAGCGAAGTAGCCATTTGATGAAGACGCATCCATTCCTCATCAAACAGCAAGAGATTTATTTAAAATTTGATCTTGAATGCACAGACTAGCCCACCAGCTGCTTGCTTCACATCACTACCACATCCTTCATTTTAACCTCTTGCCCTTTTAAATGAGTTTCAGTTTAACGTTAATTACTCAGAAAGACTCTAGTATATCTTGGTTTTACTCAAAAGGGAGCCATTACTTCTTTCTATCATCTGTGGTTATCATCTATACAGTGTACTCATTTTAGGAAGCTTATCAGACTGAAAAGGGGGCCTGTCAGCCAAAACGTTTTCTAACTCAGGGACAAAAATGCCACCAAAATGCAGGTAAAATAAAATCAGCTTTAAAGTCACTGGAAGGTCAGGAGGAGAATGTGAGAGCCAAATGACTGAGAAGGCTAATTAAAGGCAACACATACAGCATCTTCAAAATGTGTTGAGATGGCTCTCAGCATTCTCCCCCCAGCAGTGGAGTCACTCTGACTGGGTTTGCTGGTTCTTCTGCCACCTTAACACTGCTATTAGCCGACAGTCACACCTGGAAACCGCTCAGCTCCCACTCACTCTCTTTGTTTTCTTCTCAGCTTAGTGTGCCTTTCATCAGTTTAAGCAAAGGAACCACAAGTATTGTTAATATCCCCCCCCCCCAAAAAGAAAAAAAAATTACTCCTTCTTGCCCGTGTATATCACATATTATAGTACTGACAGAAACTTTCAGCTATCTTTGTCATAAAAAGGTCAATGTAGCAGAGCTGAGCAAACACTCTCTGCTTCTTTTATTGAGGTTGAGTAAGGTTGTGTGTGTGCAAGCTTTTATGTTAAAAGCGGGTCTTTAAGTGTGTAAGACTGTGGCATTAGGGGCCATATCCCCCTGTGTGTAATTACACTGTCACTGGCACACACACAAAAATACAACGATGGCACAGACAAAGATGAAAGGTTGTTGGTCTTGTACTCTTGTGTGTGTGTGTGTGTGTGTGTGTGTGTGTGTGTAGGAGAGAGATAATGACAGGCTAACGTTGAGAGAGGAAGGAGACATAGCTACACTCAAAAGCACTGTTAGGCTTTAAGAGCGGCGACAGGACACACTGAAGACAAACACACATACGTTGCCTATTGGTTTTGCTTTTGTAATGTCACCTGGTCACTGCGTTGGATTTTAGTGACTCATTTTATAGTCCATCCATCCATTCAACTTATCTGCAGTGTTTTTTCTTTTTATTTTATCATGAAATAAAAGTCTGCCTAATGTCCTCTAGTCAGCCTTACTGCTATTAATAGATTTAAAGCACATTTGACAAACTTACTGAGTTTCTGCATCATCAGCTCTCCCGATGGTGGGTACCGCAGGCGTCGGGCGAAGTCGTGGCAGTACCACACGAGCAGCTCGGCACCTGCTGGGACGGGCTTCACAGTGTAGAAATAAATTTCCATGCCGTTCTGACAGGCCGCCAGGTTCTGCTCTGATGCTGAGTGGGCCGGGTTGACGTATCGCATCCAGTTAGAGCGGGTTTCATCCAGGCCATCGACAAAGTGATGAAACTCCTCGTTCTCGTAGATCTGGAACAAGACGAAGAACATTTATTTTAAATAAATGTCTTATTGAATGATAAAAAAAAATTAATAAACTGAGACAAAAGTGTATATATAT
>JBAMHX010000007.1:5582776-5600426 GCA_037177515.1 Pseudomugil tenellus | reverse complement strand
AAAATATGTGTGTGTGTGTGTGTGTGTGTGTGTGTGTGTGTGTGTGTGTGTGTGTGTAAATGAATGTAAAGCACATTAAATAGGCAGTAATTAAAAAATTGCACACAAATAAAAGAATGATTATAATAAATTTGTTCAGCAATTTCCTTAACAAATGTTACCAAAGAGCTTTACACAGTAGCAAAAAATGAAATTATATGAAACAATATAAAGTCAAGAAATGAATCGGAAGTCGTGTAAAGTAAGACAAAGTTCTCTGATAATAAAGTTAAAATGACTGCTGATCTAATGTCTTTATTTAATAACACATCAATCAAAGAAATGCAGTTAAATTAGTAGGTTTTTACCAAATGACCATACATACGTACTAAATAACCAGTAAATGAGGTAAATGGTAAAAAAGTGAGAGAATAATAAATATTCCAAACAGTTTTTAATCCAGACGTTTCTACTTTTATATCTTCTCCTCGCTTCGCTTTTTCAGATTTCTTACCATGTTCCTTTTCTCATCTTCATCTTGAGTCGGACAAAGAAAGAAAAAAAAGGCAGACAGAGAGTCTGTCACGGAGGAGATCCTCTTTTATATTTAAAAGGGAAAGAAAGGACCAAGTCATTTTTCTACCTCTCCACCCCCTCTCTCTCTAAGTCTCTCTTTCGTTTTTCCTCTGTCTTTGTCTGTCATGTCTCATGTCTCACTATATGTGAGAAAGTGAGATATGAGCATGAATGGAACACCTTCATGATTTAGTGTCTGCCTGTGGTTACTCTCTTTTTCTGCAAGTCAAACTCATTATGCACACACACACACACACACACACGCACACACTGTGTAGGCAGTGGTCAGGTAGTTGGTGCGTGAGCGTGTGTAGTCTCACTGTCAATTACCGGTAGTGATGGTGCGTCTTCTGTTTAACTGTGTGCATGTGTGTGTGAGCTTACAGGAACTTAAGTGTGATATGTTATTTGTGTGAAGATGACATCAAGATGACATCTCTTTTCCTTGTACACACACACACACACACACACACACACACACACACACACTCTTGCAGAGAAAAACAGTAAGCCCAGCTTCCTGTTCCACTGACTTTAGAAGTAAGTGACGTCACAGGAAGGGGTCCCTCCGGCTTCTGAGGAAGTGTGCAAGTCTTTGTGCGTGTGAGTTTTTTTTTTCAAATGTGTACTTACCCTCCAAAAGAATGTGCGGTTTGCGTTCTTGGGGACACTCTCGGCCGTGTAGATCTCGCCCACAAGAGGACCGAAACGAGTTCCTTTGGGGATGTACTCCCTGCTGCACACGCCGACCACCTGCAACAGGACATGCACAGAGGTTAAACACTTTCCAGCCGAGATGACATCATAACGTAGAAAGCAATGGTTTGTCATTTGTTTCGAGTGAAGTGTATCTATTTTGTACATCCATCAATGTCAAGTCTCATTAAGTCTACTTCAAATACAGACACACACTCTCAACCGGCTGCCAGCAAAGACGTTGATTAATGAACGTGCTATGCGCATCAGTTCATTTCGAGCGGTGTTTTTATCCCCGCTGGTGTTGTAGAAGACTGACTAAATCTTTGCTCTTTCAAATTTCTGTCTCTCTTGTCACACCTTCATGGTTGCCACATCAAACCAAAACCACTGCCACTTCAGACGCTTTGGGGAGAGGGGGTGGCCTCCACATACTCAAGAAAGAAAACCTTTTGTCTCTTCTTTCCGTTCTCATGTGATTCAATCGGTAAACAAGCAGAGGGAAGAAGAAAAGGAAGAGGAGAAAAGCGCGGGATTATATGGTGACTAGACGTCAGGCTCCAGCCAAGGATGGAAGAGAAACTCACTCACACACATTTTCGTCATGCTAAACCCACTCAAACAGAAGTCATTCCCAAACCCCCTTGTTCCCCAGTGAAGTGGGAAAGCCCCCTTCCCTGCTTTCCCTCCCTAGGACCAGACTTGAGGGTGTGTTAGTGTCTGTGCACAAGTTTTTTTCTTTTATTTGTACTGTTGTCCCTCTTTCTTTGAAACAAAACTCAGTTTTCTTTGATCAGTTTTTCCTATTTCCTCCTCTGGTTACAATAAATATTAGCTGATCACTTATCAGCTTGCAAACAGAACACTCTTCTCTCTTCTCACTCTACCTCTTACATCAGTTTCCTATTGACAAGCCCCTGATGAGAAAATCTATGTGATCACGCTCCTCTACTGACAAATTCACAGTGTTTAAAATGGGCAAATAAATGTTGCCCTTTTGGCCTGTGGTCATGCATTTTGCTTTTCTGCACAAAGTGGAAAATGCAGAAGATGAACAGCGTCTTTTTGCATCTCCAGACTTTAAAACATGTCACAATCAATTGACATGTGCATTTGCGCTCTCACTCATGTCCCTGACAGCAAAACAACATCCCATCTTGTGCTCGTTAAAGCTGTGGGAAAACTTGTCTGCAAATTCAAATGTGCACCGTTTGTTTGTCGTTTATCACATTACCAAAGTGTGATTTTGATTCTTTTTACTATCTTGCTGTTATCCAACCTCCCTTTCAACCTTTGTCGTTTTGACTTTTTCACATCCACTTTGATCAATCACCAAAAGTGTTACTCTTTTACATAATGATGGGGGACTGAGAGTTTAGGAAGACTTAGAGAAACTTTTTTTCCTTCTTCTAATTAGAAAATAGAAAAAATTACATTAAAATTTAAGGCAGACTTTATGCTCTTGGTGATAGTTAACAGTAGGTTAGGACTGAAGCAGGTCAAATGAAACATTCAGCCATTTATAACTCTGCCGACTCAGTTTTATGTCTGTTAAGGAGCTGCAGTGCGCCCCCTGCCTGCTGAGTCAGGTATTTCAACCATGACATGAAATTCTCTGATGGGACACTACACTTGGGTTTAACCTATCATCATTTTCTCACATGATAAATGAGTTTTCATGCATGGATTAAAGTTGATGAAATGCTATTGTAGACATGTTTGTGTATAAATTGTCTACACACACCCCTCCCAAGCACACTCACATTCCTTTGCGTGTGAAATTTTCAGTGAGACATGACCCCCTCTTCATTACATGATCCACATCTGACTCACTCATTGTGATTGGAGAGAAAGTTTTCCTGTCTCCCTGTGTGTGTGTGTGTGTGTGTCCTTGCATGCAGTGCTGACCTCTTTGCTTCCAGCCAGGTGTTTGAAGGCCAGATTTCTGGGCAGAGACGCCTCGGCTCTAGTTGTTGTCATCATCATGGTATCACTGTCTGGCCCCGCCTCCCACGCTGTATCTTTGACAATGTATGTGCACCTCTCCTCAAACTCGGCCTCTGTCCATTGGGCAATGTCTGCCTCCTCCATCTCGACATCTGCGTGCGTATCAGTCGTTGTCTCAGCTTCATCTGAGCCACTGCTGGTGGCTGTGGGAGCCATCTTAGCGTTGTGGTGTGTGCCGTCCTGCTCCATAATGCGCGCCCCCTCACTGGTCAACATGGCCGAGCTATGAGAGGTCGCCTAGTTGAATCAGATGGAGAAAGACAGAAAAGGAAAAAGATGGTTTGTCACTTTCTGATTTGTGTTATCTAAATATTTACAGCATAAAGAAAACATTTAATTGAAGGAAAGCAAGCAAGAAAAAACATAATGAGGGAGGGGGAAGGGGAAATGCAAACAGGAAAGAAAAGAAAAAAGCATCCAAATTAAGAGAAAAAAAATTACAATGAATGAAAAAAAGTTTTAAAAAGATAAAAAAAAAGGGTGATGGACAAAAGCAGAAAAACAAAAGAAGATAGGAAGAGGTAGGAAAATAAAAGAGGCAAGAAAGAAAAGAGGTCGAGAGGGAAAAATAAGCGAGAAGAAAGCGAAAAGATAAGAAATCAAAACAAGAGAGAAAAGAGATTACGGTTAAAAAGATAAAACTGAGTTTAGAAAAAGCTAAATGAGGAGAGGAAGATGTGTAATTATAACGTGTGGTGACTCAGTAAGGAAAGAGAGGAGAAGGAGAGGGGGGGGGTCTGAGTAATGCTAGTGTCACACAAACATACACATGCATGCGCACACAAACGCACAAAGGAAGCGGCAGGAAACTTCTTGGTTTGTCACTGATTTAGACTGAATGTTAACGAATTTGGAAAATAATTAGAAGATTCGTTCATTCATGAATTTAGGAGAAGTCGAACCCAAAGATGTGGAAACCAAATTACACAAATTAAATACATTCTCTCCTCATGATGTGTCAGCTGGAAGACTATAATTTATCTTTTGATTCGCATTGAAACTACAAAGAGAAACTGTAGGAGCCTCCAAACAAACACAATAGACTATTTTAATTATTTAATTGACACATTTGTCTTCAGTGAAGTTAAAACTTTTTTTGGAGAGTAAAGATTAACTTAGAAAATGTTTGAATAGTTGAAAATAATGAAAATTTCAGTGAATATTTCCCTTCTAAACAAGTTTTGGATATCCATATTAGTGAAAACCTGACTTAACAGGATTTTTCTCTCTTCTACATCTGAGTTTTTCTTTCACTCAGGCTTTCTATTTTTCCATATTATTTACTGAAAAACACTGAATTTTTTCAGACATTACAAATGTAATATTTCCCACGTTCTCCCCCCCCCCCCCCCATCTCCGTCTCTCCCTGGGGTTCAACACAGAGGAAGGAAATGCTGTCTGTGTCTGAATGAAGCTAAAATTGGAAGCAGAGTGGCACAGCAGCGGAACCGGCAAATCATCCCAATTCCCTGCTTGTGTTTGTGCCTGTGTGTGTTTGTGTGTATGTCGATAATGAACTGGGGGGGAGTGATGAGGAAGGGAGAGTCAAAACTTTTCCATTTGGGGTCCAAAGCAGCGCAAACAAAACTTCAAACATGATCCCACCCAAGACAATCCCACACACACACACGCAGACACAGACAGATATCCACACAGGGACAAACATGTTGCTTGTCCCACTACGGAAAGCTGCAGATCTTTAGTAGAGATGATCCTCACATTCTTCTGAAGTTGCAAGAAAGAAAGAAAATGATTTCACTTCTAGCCCAGTTAGATTTTCTCTTAAAAAGATTCTAACCAGCTCTGGTCACTGGTAAGGAGTGATTTTTAACGATAACATTAAAACCACATGTTGCCAAAAGTGTCATTATAGACTTTAGGGAAGAATGTTTGAAGACTAATCAAACTTTCTTTCTTATTGACTTTAAAAACAATCCCTCAAAATGTCCTTAAAAGTTGAAAGTTGCTCCACACGTGGTGTCTACATGCTGACATTAACAGCAAAATAAAGGAAAGCAAATAATCAAAGTTGCATTCAAATCCAACAACAACAAAAAGTCATCTAACTTGTAAAACGGTGAAATTTCCAGCACAAACACATGATTTTTGACCATCAGTGAATGCAACAAAGTGAACCCAGAAAAAGAATTTCTGCCTCATTTTGCCATTTGAATAAAACACATTAAACAATGATCACATATGGAAATGTTTCAATATTTCTGCTCTCACCAAAATGCGTCTTTGCATAACAGCTGCAACATTGAAAACTAATAGTGAAACCATGAACTAAGAAACAATTCATCTTGCGTGCATTTAGACCAACTGAAAACATTAAACTTTGACTTTGCACCCAGTCAGATGGATTTTAAATTTAAAGTGTAGATCAACACAACTCTGAAAAATGGGGAAAAGTTCTCACATTTACTTCTTTTGTGTTTGAAAATCATGCCGAAAGGTTTAAATACCAGTAGTGTAACACTTTATTTGGAAAGAACAACTTATATTCCCTTATTCTTATTAAATTAAATTAAATAAATGTAAAAAGGCAAAAATGAGTTTTTAATTCCCAGCTGAGTGGATGCCTGGAAGTGGCGGCTAATGCAACCTAAAAGGTGCCAAAATCCACAAGAGAAGCAAAAAACAATAAGAAAAACATCAAACTAGGTTGGAGTTTGACTTTCACTTGATGTTTTTTGTCTTTTATACAAACTAGAAATATCTGCAGGTTTTTGATAATGAAAAGTTAAAGAGAAAAAACAGATTGATCTATTCACAAGATTTAATATGAAATGACCTAAGTTTAAAAAAAAACTGAAGTTGTTTGCTTTTCCCTTTCAATCAGTAAACATGGTAAAAGTGACAAGGAACAGATCCGTTCTTACCGTGTAACTTTGGTCCCATCCACACATAGGGACGACCAGTCAGATCCTCCGTGTGTATGTGTGTGAGGACAAAGTGTGAGACAGGTGCAGTTCTCCCCCCTCTGTCCTTCTTGCTCCAAGTGCTGATACTCCACACTCCCGTAACTGTTTGTGTGTAAGCACTGCAGTGTGTGTGTGGGTGTGTGTGTGCAAGTGATCCACTTGGAGTCCTGTTTTCAAATGACTGACAAAATCAACATCTCTCAACTAAATCTCCTCGCTCAACCTCACTCTCTCTCTCTCTCTTAGCCACACCTTTTTCCTTCCTCTGGCCCCGCCCCCCTCTTAGTCCAAACCCACACACAAACACCCACTTTTCTTAGGAAGGGGAAGCAGCAGGGCTTTCACCTGAGGCCATGGGTTACACACACACACACACACATAGAAAAAAACAGCTTTAAGTTTGCTTCTAAGCAAAGATTTCTCAGAATGATAATCAGAAAATGTGAGTGTTTTTGTGTCCGTGGAAATATCAGTTAGCAGCTTGAAAAGGTAGGCAACAGGAAGAACATATGTACACATATATGTGTGTTGTGGGGGGGGCTTATTGAGTCATCCTCTCAACAGAGCAACACTTCATGTCTGCTCACCTCTAGAGGGCAGGACTTATCTGTTACTCTTACTGAGGAATTCCAGTGTGCTCACTCGCTCGCCCTTTCCCTGTCACAGCCTTCTTTACTTCCACACAACATGCTCTTCCTCTGTCTTTTGCGCCTCGCTACCGTCTTTCCTGTGTCTCCCTGTTTTTCCCTCTTTTGCTTTCCCCCCCCCCCCCCCTTTAAAATTAATGTGTGAACGTGATCAACTGGCACCATTTCAATGCAAGTGTTATGGGTAGAACTAAGATTGCAAGTTGTGTTTGACCTTCATTTTTTTCAGTTCATGCCTGATGCAGCTTTGTTTTCAATATTGCATTCAGATTTTTTTCTTTTCTTTTTATTTACTGTCTCGGAAGTAATTAGAAAACCAAGAGATAGCGTTCTGTAAGGTAGCTGAAGAGGGATTTTGCTTGTGCACACTGCGATTGTAAAAATCAGGATGTTTTTAGGGCAAATAGTCTAGAAGTGCTTTACAGTTGATTCACCCAAGCAGCTGACTTTTAGCAACAATTTCTGATAAATTTAACCATCTGAACCAAGAGAAAAAATATGTGAAAAAGCAAAAAAAGGCTGATTTATTAAGAATGATAAGAAGTATAAAGTTGCTCTGCACATGTTTAGGTGTATTCATGCAGACATTTTCATATCTACAACCTCATGATCTGGCCATGTTACTCCACATTTGAGAAGATTTTTTGGTTTTTTCAGGGCTTGGTTGTTTCAGCACACTGGTTTCAAAAGTCTGATTTAATCTTATAAATGTACAAATCATTCACTAGGTATAAAAGTCAAACAATGACTGCTTAATTAATTAAAGAGGCATGTAAGCTCATATTTAAATGTTGGATATATTGATGGAATCAAACTACACATAAATAAACAGTAAGTTCCCTTTGGGATGCAGTTTTTGGATTTAGTCGCTGTTTCTGCACGTTGGTTAAATCTTAATTGCATGTAAGCACTTTTCACAAGCCAAATTCAATCATAGTTTAATTTTAATTATGTTGCTGTTCAATCTTATTTGGGAAACATCATGCTAATGAAAATGAAAGGTAACGATCTGAACCGGAACTCTGGACCAATTTTATTTATTGTATTATTGTATTTTTTTTTATCTCACCTTGCACCACTTTTATGGTACCAGACTTCAGTGGGATGTTTTTAGGTTCACTCCAGCACATTTTGATGGTGTAGCCAAAGGTGTAAGACAGATAATCAGTATTATCAGTATGTCATTTAACCTAAACCATTATACTGCCTCAATTTAAGTAATGTAGTTCTACATTTCTAACCTTAATATATGAAGGAATCTTCATGTGTAATGACCCCTGAAGAATGTTTTGCCAGTGTGGGTAGAATTTCCACAAGCATTGTGTTTTCTCATTAAAAGTGTAATTGTGTTGCGGTCGATACGCCCTGATCTTTTTTAGTTTTACTTGTTCTGACGTGAGCTGACTATGTAGGTGCTTCACAAACATGTGTGTGCATGTAAAACCCAGGTGTAAATAAAGATGGCTGGTGCGTGAGCTTCTCCAATGCAAATCTTTGCTTTTCTTACATGTTTTTGCACTTTGTTATCTTTGTTATGAAATTGATTGTTGTCATTCTTCGCTTGAGCTAAATTTTATTCAGCCAGTGTTCCATCAGCATGTACCAGGGACCAAAGTGCTGCTAAGTTTTTCTGAGGATGCTCAGATGGATACATTCATGCACTTATAAATGGACTGTTTAGTTGAATTGTGTGTGTTTTAAATTTGACCTTGTACTGCTGCAGCATATATGATGTAATTCCACTCAGATTTCTTGGAAGAAACCCTTGTAGGTTTTTGCCTTTTTTTAAAGTAAATAGACCAGAGACTATCATAAACTATGGTTTTTGTCGTTATTCTTCATGGCTTCTTTGTCTTCTTGCATTTTCATCTCTTTCAGATCTTTTTTCTGTTTAGTGGCACGCAGAGAGAAAAATCAAAGCTTTCACCCTATTATGACAGAAACGGACTCTTACTAACAGTGGAAATTCCCATCTAATTGTCCCCCTGACTCCCTTAATTTACCTCCTACTCACTCACCTCCATGTACTCCCCCTACTCTTCTCTTTTATTTCCACATTTTATTTACAAAAAAAAAAAAAAAAAGATTTTCCACACTAACCCCTCTCTCACTCTGCTTTTTCCACTACTTTTCTTTTACTCTCTTCCCCTCTTAACAAAAATAAATCGTCTTGTTCGTCAACATTTTTATGTTTTCTTGCTGGAATAATTTATGTTTAATACGTCTCTTCCCCCCCATGAGACGATTCACATATATCAACAAAACAATGGAAGCAGTACTTAAAAGATGGGAACTTGACAAGAGAAGAAAGGATAACACCAAAGATGGTGGATAAAATAAATGCTTAGATGTAAAATCTGTAGAAGTCACCTGGGGGAGAGAAAAAAAAAAGAAACCATCAACATAAAACTATGAGGAAAAAGCCCCTAATTTTTCTTTTTTTTTTTCCTAGTTGATAGAAAACGAGACTGTCTACATGATATCAGCATCCTTTGACAATCATCAGCCTTCAGAGAGCAGCCTGCAATTGTGTGTTTGTGACTTTTTTTTTTCCTCTAATGAAGACCAATGATCAGGAACAGCAAACAAGCAACAGGAAGAAGACGAAAAGAAAGAGAGACAACGGACCCCTCTCTCTCTCTCTTACTGGTGACAGAGGGTCTGACCACATCACTCGCTGCCTACTGCTTCCTGCCAACGGACGACCCCAATACACACACATACACGCACACACACACACACACACAGCTGCAGATCTGTCCCGCAGCTGTTGGACATGTTGATACTGAACAACCAAGTGATTTCTTCTTGTGCAAAACAACCAATAATAGAAGGAAAGCTTTTGGGAGGAATACAGCACTGGGGGGAGATGTTAACTGCTTCCTGTAAGTTTTAGTAAGCTTGTTACCTCTGCATGTTCTTCTAAAGAAACAATGTTACTTCTTTAAGAAAAAGAACTTTTTTCCCCTCCAAACATGGTTTAATTCTAGTTTCCCTTTGAACTGGCGTTCATAGCTGTGGGGTGCCGGTAGTAGATGGGGTGGGGTGTCTGTAATGGTAGATTTACCCCCATGAACATAAACAGCTCTGAAAGCTCAAAGAAATGTGTCTTATTGTTTCTGCATTGGCATTGCATACATGCCTGCAGGTGATGGGGAGGATGGCCAAAAGAGGGCCCAAAGGCCTCCTGGGTCTCTGTTAGTATTACAGAGGGCCTCTTTCTCTCTCTACCTCTGTTACTCTCTCTCTCTTGCATATGCACTCTTTCTTTCTACACATACTTTCTAATCTACTTTCACGTTAAGAGTTAGTTCTGAAATCTGCCATCTGTGAGAGCTCTTATAACACAAGTCCTGAAGAGGATTAGAGGAGGGGATAGATATGGGGGAATGGGCTTCAGGTGCCACAGGTGGGATAAGCACCTCTCATTCCTTTGGAGCAAAGCAGATTGTGCTTATGCGCTTACGTTAGCCAAGATCTGGCAGTTTGCTCACAAAAACTACAAGATCACCCGAACCTGTTGATTGCCATGTTGTGAACAGTTTATACAGCTTATTGGTATAATAATGCACCTTTACTAATGTTTTGGACCAATGGGATCATTGGATAACCACAATATACTTATGGCTACAAATTACATTGAAAAGCTACCACTTCCTTCCAGAGGACAAACCTTAAGCGTTGCATTACATGGAATCTTCCGGGCTGGGTTGTGCAACTACTATAGAAGCCCAACAAATTTCTGAGATAGTCAGGCCAGTTTATTATTTCTAAATGGACCACTGGTGTCAAACACACACAGCCGGCTGCATGGTGGAGTGTGTGAGCGACAGCTGCAAGGTGTTTGCCTCTTTTCATCTGCATTTGCAGTAGTTTCAGCAACCTAGACATGAGATGTTAGGGTTGCTACTGTGTCCAGCTTTGCAGCCTTAAGTGAAGCACCATCCATTAAAATTTGCTTTTGCAGCCTGGTGACATATCATAGCTGGTCAGGTCTGCAGCTGATAAGCGCTCATGGTATTTGCGGAATCAGTTCAACCGATGTGGGAACTTAAAGCTGATTAAACATTTTCCCATTGCGCTCAAAAGCTATATGTTAACGAGAGCTTGTGGCTGCTGTTTTATTTTTAATAAAGAGTGCTCTAGGTGTTAAATTCAGCACCCAATGAAGACTGGTAATGGTTTTATGGAGACAACTTTGCACATGAAGGATCACGGCCATGTTGATTGGAGAAAGACTTTTACCAAACCCACATCCAAAAAAGCTAGCATAGAAAGTTAGCTTCATAGTTTATTTTGGCTTACTTAACCAGTAATCTCATGGTTTTGATCATTGTTTCATACATTTTAACCAAAATCACAACATTTCTAGGCAGCACTATGCAAAATAAAGGACTGGCCTCTGGGGTTAATGCTTTTTGTTTGTAACCGTCCACCTTTACCAGAAAGCTTTCTTGGATAATTGATCTCATCTTATTTTTCCTTTAAATTTAGATATTCTACAGAAAGATTCACAGTGTTTATGTACATAATGCCTCCAGTATGTTGCTGTAACAGGATCTTCACCTGTAAGGATCCTTTTCTCCTGGACGTTTTTTTCCCCCCATTGCTCTTAAACAATAAATCTGTACTCCAGTAAGACAGCCTGATTATAGTGAATTTGTAGAAAGGCTAGAGTGTCTCATTGTGACACACACTGAACATGGGTGTGTGAAAGTTTGTGGACCATCATGCAGCAAGACTAATATTTTAACAAAGGACAGTGAAATCAAGTCAATGTCTTGACCTTAATCAAAACAAGATATTCTGGAGGGCCCTAAAGGGAGTTCACGCAAGGAAACCCACCATCACTCGTGTGTTGAGGCCCTTGTGTGAAGAGGAAAGGGCTGAAATTTTCTGCCATCGAGATATTCTAATAGCCTCTCATGTGAATTCAGATCAGAGCTCACCTGGAGCCTCAACACATTAAGATCCATTTTCCTGCTTTCAACTAGAGAGGAACAAGCAGCTGTAGCTTCACTTTCCAATGCAAAGTAATCAACACCTGCAGCTGAAATAGGGCTGATTCAGCAAAGGGTTGCATGAGCTTCTGTCACAGTTTGCAAAATATTTGATTTCTCAGCTCATTAAAAGTGAACAGTTAACACTTCGTGAAAAATCAGTCCTCCTTATTGTTGAACACTTTCCTTTCCTTTCACACTTCCTCTTGCTTACCCCCCCACCACCACCCCAACCCCCAGCCCCCGTCCTCTCCCTTCCAGTCTTCCCCTGAGTCCCAAACATTTTAATTGCAGCCCACAGGCCATTTGAAGCCTTGCCAAATCACTGTGAAGAGATCAGCTATTGTCCATTTCCTTTGTGTGAGCATGTGTGTGTGAGACTGTGTGCTACTGTGACGGTTACACTGTAGGTCTGCACATGTTGGGCCCTCTGTGTGTGTGGATTTAGGGAGTTAATCCCTGAATAGAGAAGCCATTAGGGAGAATTAGGCAGGTTAGACCCAGCCATGATCCTCTCTTTTGTGTGTGCGTGTGTGTGTTTCTGTGTGTTGGACAGCCGTCAACGCGTGGCATGCATCAGGTCAAGGCCCTCAAAAAGAAGGGGTGGAGGTGCATCAGGAAAGGAAGGAGGCGGGGTACATGGTAGCCAACTCCGCTAATCTCGCCAATCCATCCCTGCTGTTTGCGCCACACACGCCTGCATACACACAAATAGGTTCATCTCCACACTCTCAACAGATGGCTGTAGCAGAAAGACCAGTGGTAAACTTGAGCAATGCCCAGACTAGACAGTCACCCTCCACATTTACTCCCCCCCCCCAGTGTCTATAGCTAATCACTTTGTCCTTGCACGCAACCGGCACTCTTCATTAACTAAACTCACTCACTTACACATTAAATTCACATCTGATGTCCAAAGCAAATTCCATCTGTTAGCGCACAATAACATTTATTCTATTTATACAGAGCGATGGGTTGAATTTTGAGCAAATTCAGCATCATGGTAACAGTCTGAATCTTGGAATATACCAAAAACAAAGTAGAGGTAATTGTCAAAGATAGTCTAAGAAACAGTTACTTGGCTTTTGTTTTTCTATTGGTACATTAATTACAGTTGTGCCCAACAGATTTTAGCACACAGACTTCTTTAAATGTTCCACACAAACAGAGCAAATGCACCAAAGTTTGTTTTAATCTAACCAGTTGTAAACAACCAATTTTTTTAAAATGCTGCGGTTTGGTATCTGTACACCATAGTATAATTATCTCAGAACTTTGATTTAATTTTGGTCTTCACAAATTACCACCAGAAGGAAGAGTTTTATAAAATGACGTGTATGTTTCCATCCCTACTAATTTAAGTCTTTTTAGCCAAAGTTTGGTGGTTGAGAAAACCTATACATTTGTCTTGGCTGGCTTTTTTGCCTGCTTGTTACTACAAGCTCTTTGTATTTAAAATGGATAAATCAATTATTGTCTACATGAGCATCAAAATGCCATAAATATAAATAATCAGCCTGCCTTTGACAGATCAACTGTTTGTGTTTTCCAGTCAATGTTTGGATTTATTTCAGAGAACGTTTGGATGATGTAATACTTCAACTGTTAAAGGGGCAATATTATACTATATTTGTCATCTCACAGTCTATCCGATGCACATCTATGGTAATATTATACGTTTTGCAACATGCACTAAACTAGAGTTTTGCCATACTATTAATTTGTTGCTGAGAGATTTCTAGCCGGAACTTTGAACGCCTGGGTCTGTATCTCTCCTTCTCTCTTCTGTGTGTCTGCTGCTCCCCAGCCCCACCCGCACCAGCAGCCAGAGAGGCGGCGTGTGTAGTCAGCGTGCAGTTACACGTGTGTCTGTTCACGAGAGCGCAGCAAAGCCACATGCACACTTCTTGGAGCAGATGGTGCTGAAGTTTTCAGGTGTGGGAGGGGGGAGACTCCACCGTGTTGATGGTAGAGTGCATGGTAGAGTCAGCCATTTGCACTGCTTAAGCTGCACTCTTCTTTTTAAATAATAAAACTACAAAAACGCATAGATGAAAAATAAAACTACTTCCGGGATTGTTTTAAGGCACAATTAACACTTATAGAAGGTTAAAAGCTCATAAAAATCTATTTGGCATAATATGGCTCCTTTAAATATTTTCAAAACATCCATTATTTGTTGAACTATGTATACAACCTTAGCAATAGCTATGCTAATAGGAGCACTAATATATGAATGTTATACGTTGTTTGTACCTAGACTTTCTGTTGCCGCACACCTACATCTTCATTTGAGTAATTTAGAAACTCGAGAAGTCCAGATTTTTAATGTGCATGTACACAGGTTATTTAAGAGAAATAACCAACTGATAACTAAGATGAGCATATGCTAATTTTGGTATTACCGCTGTCACTGTGCAGCCTGGTCATGATGGTCAGCAGTCTAAAAGTAATACTGTAGTATCGCCACAAGGTTGGACCCAAAGATATTGTTTTGAGGTCTTTGTTAACCCACCAGTATTCCTCCTTGGTAGTGCACACAAGACAAAATGGGCTCAGCAACACCATTAACAAATGGAAGTTTCGTAGGAAGTATAGCAAATGCTACAATCTTAGCAATACAAAGTTTTTACTTACCAGTCCATTATAAACTATTCAGTATCATATTTCAGACATATAATGTCTAAAAATAACCTCAAGTTAAAAAAAATGAACAACAGTTTTTACTGAAAAGTGAAGGATGGTGTTGGATAATGTAGTTTCCACTTACCGAGTAGCTTCTACAACTGTCATCACCTTAAATTAATTTCTCTAACTTCTCTTTGTTTTCTTCATCTTTGTGCTCTGTTTGTAAGTTATTTGTTTGTTTGGTACCATCAACACCAACTGTTACTAGGGTATACAGAGTGACTCAGTCCAGTTGCACAAAGTGGCTTTTCAGGTAAATCAGGTCCATCCCTGTAGTTTCTGTTAAGATATTGATGTTGTATAGTATGTTTTATTTTTCTAAATAAAACATCATTGTTATTGTTTTTTCTTTCAATTCTGCAGAAAGATGCTATCAAATTTCTTTCTAGCATTTTTTCTAACAGAGTGCTTATAGCACTGGCAACAAAAGTCCAAACAAAGTTACAAACAAGTCAATAAAATCATGATCTAGAGGCCGATGATGTGAATACCCATGGCTCCCATGTCAGCCTCTACAAAAAGTATTTGCTTTAATACATGTTTTGATTAACAAAAGATCCTTAAATTCAATTGTATTCGACTTTTCCGTGGTTTCATCTAACTTTAGTACCCTTACAATATAAACAAAGCAAGCAACTACAGATACACTGAAAGAATAGCTATGCCATGACTCAGGTAAGTTCGGGAAATTTACATCTAATCACTGTCTTCCTCTTTTTGTTGTTCATTTTCAGGTTGAGTGTTGAGTAGTCCAGTCATGTGAGCCTGTTTTTCTGTGACACACTCACTTTCAGCCAACAATTTAGATTCAGTCTTCTTACAACCCTTCGAAGAAACAAAAAATAAATCAGGTTTTATAAAGCACTTTAGTTGGGAAAGAAGGGAACTCAGAGATTTCCCGCATTCGCTCTCAGGTAGCCATTAAAAACTTGAGCATATAAACATGTTCCAGCTATCTTCCAGTAAACAGCGGAAACGTGTGCTGAGTCACCAAATGAAACAGCAACATGGAGATAAGAGTAACACACACAAGCACGCACACACACACAAACAGACAAGTATCTGATGTCACATTGCCCCCTGTCCTGGCAGTTTCCATTATAACATGCCTAAGGACAAACCATTCTAGAATAACTATTATTTAAGAAGACTCAGTGTGTGTCTGTGGTCGAAAAAATCTCATTAATCGTGACTTCATCCCTTTTTGGTGTTTTTATCCTCCACTCTATCACTTTTAAATTCCCACAGCACTCAAATACTCCAGCAGTGTTTTATATGAGGCCTGCAGTGAAGTATAATATCAGTTTAATTTGAATCGTTACTTTCCGCTTCACTGTGGAAAATTAAATGAATGATTATCTCATGAATGGATTGTTACTGGAATTGCACTTGTTTTTGTAAAAGAAAAAAGCAAGATTAAAATTGAATTTATTTGTTTTTGTACGTTAAGAATTTACATTGCATCATAAGATATTGAAATGAAAGTCCAATCAAATCTAATCAATCTATTGATATGCTGTACATACTGATAAAATGTTTTCTTATTGCCATTTTCCATGGGTGCACATAGCTTAACACAGCAGAAAAATGTCCATGTGTATTAGGAAACAGTATGAAGACCTTTTGATCATGTACCATGATCCCATGAGTTGAGGATGGCAGTATGTTGCATGATTTACAGTTCTCACATATGGTGAGTTTCAATTACCCCCCGATTTGCTCAAAACCTAAATATCGCAATACAAATCTGGTAATGGAAACACCTACATTAAAAAACAAAAAAACCCTCAAATATTGCGAAAACCTTTTAATGGTCTCATAAGCTGGTTTTCAGATGTTAGAACATTGCAAAAGTGTAATGGGAACACTTCTTTTGCGTTTCCATGTCCCCGGACATGGTTTAACTAGTTCAAGTGAGTGGTTAAGATGTTGCAGTGTGGTGTAAACAAACGGGAAATTCAAGGTTTTGCAATGAATTAGGTACGGAAATGAAGGGGGATCGTTTAAAAAAGCTGTAGTAAATTTACCACAGCACGTAGAAAACCCTAAAATAATACTGCATGGTAACATAGCAAATCAAAACTGTAGCTTTTCTAAGCTTTACAAATATTGCTTTTATTTTTTTTAAAAACGGTAATAGAAATTCAGCCATAGACAGTCGAATATGCTGCCATGTAGGAATTCAACAGTGTAAAAATGGATTGTGACACCACAATCCTGTTTATAGGAGAAGTTAGATCTTGCAAACAGGTATTTCCACAAAGCAAAACGTGCATCAGTTATCTGCAGTGGTTTTTTAAATTCACCATTAGATATCAACAGTCAAGTCATGAAAGAAAAATTCCGGAATCTTTTTTTTTTTTTTTTTTTTTTTTTTTATCAGTGAGATGCAAAAAGGACGGAAAAATAAAAAGATAAAACTTTAATTCACGTGCTTATTCATGTTGCTGAACCGCTTAAAGTTAAATCAAATTTAATTTATAACTTAAATGCACATTTTTTCTGAATTATTTTTCTCTGTTAGGAGTAACTTTATATTTCAGTTTAGTGTGGTTATAAAGAAGACTCACTTGGCTAATAGAAAGAAAATTCACTGGATTAGTTACAGAGAAAATCCATTTAGCTGTGTTTGTATTTGTATATTTGCTCTCCTTAAATGAAAACACACTCAATATACAATCTTCTATGCTTCGAACATACACATTATGTTAATTGGGATTCACACCTCTAATAGTAACTCCTCCCTTCACACTTTCTACTTTCACTGATTTAATCACCCTGAACAAGCAATTCCTGACACCAACTGTTGACACATTGTTTACATCCCACATGTCCTTTGTGCTTTAGCCCCAAAGACAGCTGAACTCTTTTAGATCAACCTATTGCTGGGATGAGAGAAGAAAAATGCTTATTTCTGTATTGATCTTTTTAGACAAGCACAATAATTTCTTTAGAGGTAAAATCTGGGTTAAAAAATACAATAAAAAAATGACAAAAATGTCTTTTGAGCTATACCTGCATATTGTTTTGTTAAGTACTTTTCAGAGTTAGTACTATGTGTTGAGTGTGAATAAAAACTACACAATTTGCTAATCTGCTTTAGCAAATCATTGTGTCATTTTTGCTAATATAT
>JBAMHX010000007.1:5559316-5580969 GCA_037177515.1 Pseudomugil tenellus | reverse complement strand
GATCTACTTTATTTATATAGAACTTTACATCCAATTGGATGTAGCACAAAGTAATTCACAAATTAAACTAAGAATTAAACATGCAGATATACTCAAACCCATACACGTATAGCTGTGCGCAACGGGTCAAATCTCGCACACATCAAATTGAATGGGAAAGCCTATCAAAGCTCTGTTTGGTACTGCACATATTTAAAAGCAATGAACAATTCAGTAAGGGCCATTTAACTTTCAACCCTATTAAGGTCATTCTATTATTATCACATTATTTCTGGACTTAAGTCTCAGAGCTTGAAGAATAAATAAAGTGTGCTTGGTGTTGATGCCAGGTTTTATAAGATTATAAAGTGTATGTAGTCTTCCAAAAACACGCTTTGGCCAGACTGGATAAGAATTTGGGTGCTCCTTCTTAAACATCATCTGTCTTAAAGACACAAAAAAATCGATAAGAAATAATCAACAGGCTCCAAAGCCCCCAGCTGTCAGTTATAAATGAGAATCAGATTAATAAACTGATTAATAACAATGCGTCCAAATTAAGCTGCCCTCATGTTCATTTTGTAATTAGGCCGAAAAACAACAGGGGGTCCCCAAAAAAAGTTGCTAGCATATGGTGAAAGTCATGTTAATAAAGACTGGATGTCACAGCTGGACCTTAACAATAACTGCATTTTCTCACTGCAGTTGTAACAACAGATGCTAGATCAAGTTAAATAGAGTTAGTTAATGTTTATATTTGGAAGTAAATAATTTTCTCTAATTGTTAAGCTTCATTTGGCAGAATGACAACAGCATGGAAAATGAACCTGGTTGTATACTTGGTGACAAACTAGAGCATCCCATATCGTCAGAGAGAATTTGTAAGCGAGAGCTATCTGATCACGGGGTTGGGTTAGCAGGTTCATAGTCTAATGACATCTGATAGGAGGTCCGTTCACTCTTTCTTAATAAGCCAGTATGTAGTGTACGTGATCTCTTATCAGTGCAGATAGCTGCAGCTGGTAAGACTAACCCAGTGACCCGCTGGCCTTGAAAAGTGAAATGGATTTATTGCTCATCTGTTTCCTGACTTTTACTTTAAGTCGATTGCTTCATTCTTGCCATCTTGAGCTTTATTACAAATTACGTTTTGTGAATTTTAAAGCTCATTGCTGCAGTTTATGCTGTAAAATGGTCCAAGAACAACAGTGTCATAAGACGTGGCTGTTTTAATTGAGTTATCCATTTGATTAGAAATTACGTTTATGTGCTTTCTAAATATATTTCCATTTAAAATAAATGTCAACCTCCTATTTCTGAATAATTTTTGAAAGCAACGATTACAGCATTGTATGTCAAACTTTGTAGTTTGGGCTGACAGAAACACTGAAATAACCAATAGGTCTGTTCCAGCGTTTTCTATTCAACCTGCTACTCGAAAAAAGAGTAAGTGTTCCCCAGTACAGGGACGTGCAGATTGCATAAGTTGAAGTTTTATTAAATTTTATGAGAATCTGTTGCAGGATTCCATTTTTAAAAGTTTTTTATTGGAAATTGTTTACTTTGTGTTGTTTCTGTATCATAAAGGCTCAACTTTAAAGACTATTTCAAGACCAGTCAAGAGCACAGGAAGAAGTATTTGTGTTTCTTTGGTATCCTGGACTGATTTATCTTAAACACCACCAATCTTCCTGCTTCAGATGGACACAATAGATGTGACTTATTTCTTGTTGGTGTCAAACAGCTGCCACTTGTTCAGATATTACACACAATCTCATGGATGGACCATACAGACTTTCACTCCCACATTTCCAATCACACCCATTTTCATTTACTTGCATTCATTCTAAAAAGCTCTTTCACACATTGTAAAAATACCTTTCACGCCCTCTTTATCTCATGCTAGGCTGGACAAGAAAGGGAAAGGAGGTGAAAGAAAACGGTGACACATATTGCAACAAAACAACAGTGTGTGTAGGTGTTGTGTGTATGTATGTTACAGAAGTGGGACACTTCTTAGCACAAAGCCACTCATCTCAGGTGCATTTGTTTACCTTTGTGTGCATTGAAGTATTCTTTCACTCAGGAATATCAGGTGAAGGTCATCACTCACACAATGGGTCTCTGTTCCTAGAGTATATACATTTGCACACACACCATTGGCTCTTTATGTCTTTTGCATGACCTAAAAAGCATTTCTCAGTCTTGCCTTCCTTACTGCATGTCTACACATTAACAGACCTGCCAAGATTGGGAAATATCAGTTCCAGTCATTGGTTGATATTATCTTCTTTGCTGCCAACAAACCAAATGCTGATTAGTTTAGTACAAAATTGCATACTGCAAGTTCACATTTATAGGTTTATGTGTTGGTTTAGGCTTCTTTGTCAAAATAGCACACTAATTTAGCTTACCCCAAGCTGCATTTCTGAACCTACCCCTCAAACGTCATTATCATAGACTGTATAAATAAGATGGACTGAGCCTCCCAGCAGGTTTCTGAAGAGGTTACTGTGGCCAACTTGGAGCATCACATTTGTCATCGCTCCTGGAATATACAAAAATGGGCGAAGAACTAAAGCTGTGATGGTTGATCTTTATCAGACTCTGAGCTACATGTAGCTAAGAGCTAACTCTGATCAAATGGGAGCTAACCAGCTAATCGATGTAGGTGGGCTAAAGATAAGGCTAAAAACAGTGCTTGTGCTCTCACTACAGATATTGAATACAGGTCAATCGAAAAGACAACCTAAAGGGATGAGTTATTAGAAATGCATGAGAAATTTCCCCCTTCACAGTTGTCATGAAGTTTTCCTTCATGAAAACTGTACCAGGCTATAAACATGTTTATTTCTGCTGTGTAGTTGGTCTTTTCAACATATAAGTAAAGGGATTTACTCTGTTCTGGAGCCCCTAGTGGATGCTTTTTTACAATGGAGGTTTCTGCTTGGTCATTACAGAAACTAATGCTGTCATATGTCCAATGTATTTAGATTTGCCGCATTCGATGATAGCCACGCACATTAAGCAAAGGTACGCAATTCTGATGAGCATGATGAACTGATGGCTAAAAACAATATTAAACTGAAATAATCTGTGCTTCTCTATTTCAATAGGAACCTAAGTTCTATGAAACGTTTAGGGTCATAGGTGCGTTAGGGTCATACTCGTACTGATCCAAGCATGGAACTGGAAACATGGGAATCTGTTTACTAGTCGAAGGAGTCATCACTTCCTGTGAACTAAAAACAATGCAGGAACTGTGCTGTAAATAAGTACACCAAGTCAGTTTTCTTGGTGAGGCATTAAAACATGTGATTACTACCTGGAATCATTTAATTTATTTCTCAAATCAGTTATTTAAATTATTATTATTTATTATTATTAAGTGAAAAATCAAAGGGAAGAATGACAGCTTTCCACTCCTAAAAGTCAATTATTGCAGCATCAGGTTGGATCAAGTTTAGGATAAACAAGTTTAATTGAGCTCAGAGTGACTTTTTTTCCACTGTACATCTAAGTGCCCACTCAAATAATCTCAAACAGTTGAGGTAACTGAACAAAGCACAAGGATCGCGCTTTTGGGGGTGTTTTGACATCTAATTATTTGCTCTGAGTGACATGAAATTATATTTTTTAATATGTCTCTTCCAACACTTTCTGTAGAGCAGAAAGTGTTACATAACTAAAGCAATTTAATCTTTGAACTTTTAGATGTGATATGCTGAAGATATGAAAAATTGAGATGTTACATTCTGATTTTTTTTTACAGACTTTTCATTTTATAGCATAAAAAATACCTCAATGCTCCAAGTATATTGTCTAAAGCACCTTTCCTCCTTTCCGCTATGGCTTCTCTGCTCTGTGCTGTAACCCGGCCTTGATATTTGGGATGTTTTTTCCCTTCATATAACTAGAAAAGTCTTTATTGTCTTCTTTGAACTTTAAAGCAACCACTGTGAAATAATATGCTGCTGAAATTAATTACATCAACTTCCCCCACTGACTTTAATCAAAAAGACTTGTCCAAAAACATGAGGAAAATGATGCTGCCTCATACAAATCCTCTTTAAATCTCATTTTAAACTTTCTGATGGCACAGGGTGGGCCCTAAAGAAGACAAACTTTTCTAATTGTTTGATTAATCACATCTTATTTCAGCCAATCTGTCTCAATAATCTTACAGTTAGTCTGTACAAAAGCTTGTAAAATCAGCTTAGTTAGCTTCCCCTGACGGCGAACTTAGGTCTGAAAGTGCTTCTTGCTGAAAGTGGCTTGACTTTAGCCATTTGAGGCTCAAGAAAAGTTAGATTTTTTTTTTAATATTTAGTAAAAAGTAATCAAAAAACATTACTTCAAATTTGACTTTTGAGTGTCAAATGAAGCAGTAACTTTGGAATAACTCATGTCAGTAATGTAATATTATGAAAACGTCAGCATTACCCTTTAGCTCTGGGACTATTAGACTTAGCAGGCTAATAATACTGAGGCGAACATAGAGTGGGTTTTGCATCTGTACTTTCATCAGACTCCAATGAGCAAAATCTTTGCCAAGGTTGATGTCTGTCTTTCCCATGGAGCAATTTCTTTCCTGCTATTTTTATTCAGACCTCAAACACAGTTTTCTTCTTCTTACTTTGTTCAGCCATGACAAACTTTTGTTTAAATAGGAGGAAATAGTAACACAAAGCAGAGTTTTCTGGTTTTATAGAGCTGGAGCCATAAAGCAAAGCCCTTCAGGTCACATGATCCCATGAGAGGCGGACCCGCTCGTGCAAATGTCATATTTGTAAAGAGGACAGCCCCCTCAGAGCACCAACAGCATCAAGCGCTGTGTATTTACTCCAGAAATCACCTAATATTACTCATTAGGCTGATGTTTGAATAAAAATGTACTCGGTATTGCTAGTTAACATAGTTAGAATAAAACCTCTGTATCTTTACAAGTCTCCGACTAAAGGTTATGTTAGGTTAAAGGTAGGCAGGTTTGCAAAGAAAACTAAAACTGACTGATTTGCAAAGTATTTAGTAATTTCAGTAACAACACAAATCTGTCATTAGTTGATTATAAGTTTGGTTAAAGTCAGCAGAACAGGTTAATTAATGCAATGCAGATAAGCTAAATGTGGTTGCAAACAGTTACAGATTCCTGACTCAATTCAATTTGATTGAAGTTCTATTTTGTTCATCCCCAGAGGGAAAGTTCCAGTACAACCCAAAACCAAACATGTAATGGGTGAATCAATATCCTGCCAGCTTATAGAAACGCTCTGTTGATGGTGGGAACTAAGATAATATATTTGCTACACAGATGAATAAAGAAATAAAACTATTTAAAACAAAGAAAAATAAATTAAATTAGCTCCTTGTCATTTAAAAACAAAGTTACATTTGCTGCATTTGGAAAAACCCGGTTTCCCTACCTGCAGGAAAAATAAATAGACATGATAGTATATAAATATCTGGATGAAAATACATGCACAGACACACGCACACAGCAAGCTGTGGCGCGTGGCTGCTTCTGCAGAGAGAGGCTTGACTTTAATCTGATTTCCCTGGCAGTCTGCCAAGCTAAACACACATATGAATACACACACTGAAAACACACACATAACCATTCACAAGCACCAAGCTCAGATAAAGGCTTCCCTCGATCTTGCTGGGTGGCTGTTAGTGCGGACAGAGAGAGTGGAGGTAAAGTTTAAGTACAGTCAGACAGGAGAGAGTAAACCCTGATAGCTCCCAGCTGTGTACGTGTGTGTGTTGTTTGTGTAGCCATGCGGCTACGTGTGCACGCCACCCCCAACGTGCACACACTAAAACACTTCCGAGACCCCCAACCTTTCCCTCAAATCCATCGTCCCACACACACTTCCACTACTTTGATGAGGTGAAGCAGTGTGTCTGTCTCCTGTGTGTGTGGGTGTGTGTGTGCTTGTGTGAAGGAGAGCCTGATCTGTTTCGTGTAAAGATCAGAAGATTTGGCTCATGGGTTCGACGGAAGTAGAAGCCACATACTCTGAAGAAAACAGAAAGAGGAAAAGAGGAAGATGAGGAGGAGAATGAGGAGGATGAAAAGGAGAAAACAGTAGCTCTGTGAAATAAAATGAGATGTCGCTAACCAGGGAAACTTTACATCCACTCCGCCTAATCACTACAAGTCTCTTTTTTTTCCCTTTCTTCCGCCCATTGATCCCTTTGTATTGAAACTTGGAAATGTTCTGGACAATCATTGTCAGTATTATTGATAAAAAAGTTGCACAAAGTTGGAATTAGAAAGTCGTATTATCTAAAATGAATCGATTATTCATTTATTATTTTAGAAATCTGAACTGGCTAATAGCAACACATTTGACCAGATTCATATAGTTTGCATGCATATAATTAACAAGAAAGTGTTTTGTAATCAAATCATACATTTAAATCAGCATGAGGTGGTTTGAACCTGTAAAACTACACAACGCTGCAACGTCTGATCACAGCCAATTTATTTCTAGTGCTTAAAAAGGAAAACTGCATATCATTTCATGTTTGAGGTAATTCTTTTACTTTTAAGGTGCATGAAAAACTCCACACATGATAACATTTTAGCACAGTAAGAGACTATTCCTTTTTAATATGTAGTTATTGAAATGATACAAAATGAAAGACGGATGGACAGAAAGACACAAGTGGGAATGATTTGAAGATCAAAGGGATATAAACTAAAGCGCTGAATACTAATTGTTCCATATGGATTATTTTCTTTTTGTGAAATCTCCAAAGATGCTTTATTAAAACTGAATGGATGTGTGAAATATCTGATCACAGATTTTCTTTCTGTCACAGAGGCAGAAGTCAGACGCCAACAACGATAGGGTCTGTTCAGCACCCGGTGTCTTTCAACATGTTTATCTCCTGTTTTTGGGTTGAAGCTGGGATTTTTGGTTCCATGGCAGTAGGCCTGATGACACACAGTTCTGTCTGGCCTGTGGTTTCCTCTCAAGTGGTCACCAGACCCCCCCCCCCTCCCCCTCCCCCCATCCTGCAGCAGAAAACACACACCAACACACACAGATGAATTGTACACAAACAGACACATGACGAACTAAACACATACATAGAAACATACACACTGAAAGATACCGAAACACACACATGCAGAGGATGAAAACAGGAACAAGCTGAATCACATGTATGCACATACACTTACACACACACACACACACACACACACACACACACACACACACACACACACATGCACAAAAGTGCACACAAACAGCTGCTTGCAACATGCTGAGGCAGCCTGCTAACCACTTCCTCCCAGCAGCTCAAACAAATTTTATTCATTTACTGTTCGCTCAAACAGGCAGAACACTTTCACTGCACACACATGCATTGTTTGCGTGTGTGTGCGCAAGAAAACGGATCAGGATGCACGTTCTTCCATGTTTGGACAAAGTTTCAGTGTTTTTTAAGGAGACATAACCAGCTTATAACCTTGTAGGTTAAAGAAACCTTTTGTGTTTTGTTTGCGCGTGCTTTTAAGTGTGAGTGTGTGTGCACCTTTGTCTGTGTGTGTGAACATGCACATAAGTAATAAAACAGGTGACATGATAGTAATTTTACAATCATTACTGGAGTCATTTATTCTTATTGGCTGTACCAGATTGCGATTAGTATGACTGGAATAACGTGTGTCATCCCGCCTAACACATAAAAACACATACTAACAATGCTGCATGCTCGACACACTCCTTCACATCGTGGCTGGTGGCCGGCGTCTGCCCGCACACTGATTGGTCAGCCCTTTGTAAATATTTGGAGGAAGCGGAAGGGTCCATCGTCCAGGCTGTCGCCATGAGAGACAGATCGCCTCTCATCCCTCAGCCTCTCCCCAAACCCACACACACACATACACACACAAAGGCACGCACACAATTATCTCCGGTTTCTCGGATCTATAGCAATGGTTGAATGGATCAATCACGCACGCACGCACACACGCACACACACACACATACACACACACACAAACTGCAAAGAAGATGTTGGACAAGCTGTTGATATGCTTTTGCACAAACCACTTAACAACCTCTGGGTGACTTTTCACCTCACCTCTAAGCACCTCCAGCCAATCAGAGCTTACTTCTTCCTCTCTGAGTGTCATATCCTTACAAGGAGAAAGAATTGTTCATTCTGAATAGACACACATGGTGATCTCCAGCCTGCTGAATGGATTTGTGTTACAACACACAGGAAGCTGAATTTACATGCCGGTGTTTGCATGTTTCAGCACAGTGTTGTTTCAGTGTTGTTATTTTCAAGTTTTGAAGCAGTGGGATGGAAAATTTTTTAGAATTTTTCATTTATTTATTTTTTACTAAATACAACTTAATAGCCCTTCTATGAAATTCAATTTAATTAAAAGTTTTTTTTTTTTTTAAATGTTCACATTTCATATAAACATTTCAAGACTCTGAGAAGGAACATTTAGAACTAGATTGCAGAATAACAGTGACAGTTTTGGGGATGAATAATGGTAAGATTCTTGATGACCCAAGATCAATTTTTGCTGTGTGTATAATGACCTTTGACCTTTAACCTGTTGAATGTTTTATTTTGTCATTACGGAACTGAAACTTGAATCTGTGCAGGAAGATACAAACACACCCATGAAGCCACGCCTACAGTGATGCCATTACCTTTCTACCTTCCGCTGTAATCTGCCTCCGTCTTTCTCCCCTCTGTCAACCAGCCATATATCTTCTGTCCCCCCCCCACCACACACACACTTCCATTACTGCTTCATCATGCTGACCCCACATCAACCCCCTCAACGTCAGCTCTGGCCCCACTCTACCCTTCCTCCGCTCATTTCTCTTTTTGTCTCTCCCCATCTCCCCTCTTACCTATTTCTCTACATCTTCACCTTATCCAACCCTCTTTTTTTCTCCTTTTTTTTATTCCAATCTCCCTTTTCCTGTCGCCCCCCCTTCATCACTTTTATATACTCTTCCTCTCCTCCTTTTTTCATTCTTCCAATCCTCTGCATGAAAAAGTCATTGTGTGGTGACATGGACGGATAAAAGGCAAGCAGGGACACAGAGCAGAGGCAGAGAGACTTCAAAGATTGAAGCAGAGGAGGACAGATAATGAAGGGATGAATGAGTGAAGAAGGGATGAGAAGGTGAAGAAAGTGGAGATTAAAGAGATGAATGGAGTGAAGTAGGAGTGGAACTTGGAAAATATCGCAATATTGAACCTTTTGTTGTCATCAGCTCCTTTTAGGTGAAATAATAACCCCAGACGATGATGATTTACTTTTTCCATTTCTATCCCTCCCCCTCATTTTCTTGTCTTTTTCAACTCTGCATTCATCATCCTACACTGTATGAAAAGGGAGGTTAAACCTGTCGGCGTCTGGGGCATTTTGATGTCATTTTTACGAGCCTGTCTGGGCATTCCTGGCCGCTGTTCACCGAGTTTAACACACTGCTAATTAAAGACACAGAAAAGGACAGAGAAAGAAAGGACACTGGGTGGAGGAAGGAAAGAGTGTTTGTGAGTAAAAGGATGGGGAGGAGACAAGTGAGTGTAATAGCTTCTATTAGTGCATACCTTTAAAGAGAAACATGTTTTACAGACTAGCAGCACTTCATAACATCTGAAAAGACATGTGGAGAAGAGGTGAAAGGAGGCATACAATGATGTTCAAATGTGAATAGGAGGCTCAAAAGCTTTCAGGCCATAACATGTTAGTAGACCTGTTCTCTTGTGCACGATGAGGCCTGCATTTAGCTCCAACGTGTAAACATATAGGCCAGTTTAAACAAACTGGATGCTGAAAGAATTATTATGCAACACCACTTCCAATGAGCAAGAAGTTCATCTGAACTCGTGTTAGTGGACTAGTTAAATATTTGCAATTTCAAACAGATGACTTATCCAGGAAGTTTAATCACCGTGGATGCAGAAAGAATTAATATACAATGTCATGTTTTATAAGTTATAAAGTTAATAAAGTTGAGTTAAATTGTGTAATGCAGGAGTTACATAGTTGCAACTTTATAATGGAGCAAGACGCAAAGGACAAAGTCAGTGTCAAACTGCCTGAAACTTCATCATTACTCATAAGAATACAGCATAAAGACTCCTGTGCGAACAGTTGTGTGTCCTTTTGCTTCTGTTTTGTTTTGAGACACACTAGAAAACTACAGATAACTTTTAACTGCAGTACATGATGGTGTACTAAAATTTTCGACAAAGCGATGGCACTCATACTGATTTGGCGCCCTGCACGTTTTTCCCGTTTACCGAGATAAGATTCAAGTTAAATCATTCATGTTGCAACATCATAACCGTGTTTAAAATCTGTGACTTCCTGAAAGGACTTCCATGGAGAACTTGAAGCATGTCAGGAATGTGATACCCTTACACAAGGGGACACTTCAAAAGGTGTAATTACCTGATTTATTATTTTAAATACATTCTATATTTGAAACTATTCCATATGATTAAGGGTTTGTTGATCAGGATAATTTTTCCTATTTCTTTTTTTATTGGTGAAAATGGAAAGATTGAGAACTGATAAAAAAAAGAAATGGTAGACAAAGAGCAAAATAGAAGAGGAGCAAATGGAAGGAATGGAAAGAATACACCACAATGGAAATGAAATAACTAGAGTAAAAAGAGGGGCTGAGTTTGCTTTCTGGGTTATCTGTCACATGGTGCAAACAAAAAATGCACCCGTTGTCCTTCCTGGACCCTGATGTGACCTCATCTATAATGTTCAAGCAAACAATCTGAAAAATGTAAGAACCAGGAAGAATCTTTATTTTAAAACGTTTTAGAGAAGAATCAAATGCAGACATGCCATTAAGATGTGCCCTACAGCTTCACTTTGTGGATATTTGACTATACTAAAAAGAGGAAGATTAATATCGGTCTTAGAGTTGATTTACAAACAAATGAGTACCAGGACAAAAATCGTGTTTTTATCTTTTTCTACCTCATGCTGCAGCGTCTGTCTGAACAACAATGCAAATAACATCACTGCTGCTGTCTGCTGCTTTCTGCCACGAGTGACCACAAGCAGACGAGTTTGTGTTTTCTGTGGGGGGCATATGCTACAAAAATGCTGTTAAAATTTTAAAATGTTGTCTAAGTTGGGTGTCACTAAATGTGTTTAAAGAAAAGTCAGTAAAATGGTTTGAAGGTAATTGAATCCACTGATAAAGTCATTGAGATGCACCAAAGGTTGATGTTCCCAGTGGGTGACAGGAATCTTTGGGAAAGTAAACAACTCATAGTATTTTATGTAGTAGTACAAAACTTAAAAGAAGATAAAAAAAAAAAATAACTTACCACACATTTGATAACAAAATGGGAAAGACCATTGACATGTGGTTGTTTAGATAAGACTTTTGTTAACCAGGTTATAGTTGTGTTTGTCAGATTGGATCTTTGGGATAAACTGTCCCACACTGTCCACTATATGATGGTCCCATTATTTTACCATCTAAAAATAACCAGATCAGTTCTCTGTATCTGCTGATTGTATTTTAGTTTGTATTAGATTGTATTTTTACTTGGTTTCATATGCACTTTGAATGTCAGATGTTTTTATGCGGAGTGTGTGAAAGACACTACAATTTGATTTGAAGTTTCTAATTACTTTCTAAATGTAAATGTGCAATAATTGTATATAATCCTAGAGATTATCCTGATTTGGATTTTTCCCCAACTAAATTAGATGATTTGAACGATTTTTTGGCCTTTTGAGGATGTCTAAACAGGTCAGATCATCAGATTTTGTAGTTAAGATTTAACTGATTTGTAAAACTTAAACATAGCCCTTCATCCAGAGAAAATTAATCATGACCAATGCCGCATGATTCAAATAAGAAAAGGTGAAAAGTTGAAGGAGCAGAGTTCAGACTCTACTAAAAGCCTTGCTGTCACCAGACTAAAATGTTAATTCAGTCATTCAGAAGCCATTCTGAGAAGAGCTCCACAGCATGAAGGCACAGATTGCATAAATATACATGAATAATTTTAGTAAAATGATTAAATCTAAATAAAATAAACAGAATAGCAAAATCATCAAGCCTATCTGATTTTTAGGTTGACTTATTTTATCTGTTTTCCTCATGGATTATCTTTATCAACTGTATTTAAAACTAATCAAATTAATCTTACTTCATTATGTTGAGCCTTTGTGTGTCTGATAGCTTTTAGTTAGTGTAATCTCATCTTTTGTTTTAACCTTTTATTACATTACTCTTTACACAGGTAAATGTTCAGGACAAGATGTTTGCTCCCCCCTTCTAAGTTGCATGTGACTGTATTTATGTGTATTTTGTTGCATGAACAAATTACAAAAGAAGTACATTTTCTGCCATGTGAACACCTTATTTCAACATGATTTGTTGAAAGCTTGTTTGTGTAATGCACACCCATGTATGCATCGTAAGGATTCTTGCTTATTTTGACATGTCAAGATTAGGTTGAAAAATATTACGAGTGAATCGCCTTAGAAAACATAAATATATGAGTTAACAACATTTTTTTTAAGTAAAGAAAACAGTTGAATGTAAAAAGTATTTGTACTGGGGTTTATTTTACTCTTTCTTTATTTCTAAATAACAAAATGACAACAAATAAATTGAAAATAAGTAGCTTGTCAACATTCAAGGAAGTGTCTTATCTCCTTTTCTTGTTGGGTCAGTAAATGTAAGTATCAGGATTCAATCAAACCCTCAAACACTCGTTACGTCGTCCCACATTTCCCTCACTGAGTGGGAATTGATCCCCTCCTCATCTAAAATTGCAGTTACTTAGTAACTTGCAGTCTCACTTATCAAACACCTTCCTGATGACACCTATCAACACCAGTAGCATGCTAACACTAACTACTTCCCCCCATCTTCCTCTTCCTCCTGACCTGTCATCAGGGGACTCCTCCTACGTCCTCCTCCTCCTTCTCCTCCTCCCTTCTTCACCCACTCCATTTCCCAACAGACAGTCCTTATCTGACATCTGACCTGTGATGAGCAGAGATAGAGGAGACAGTCCACACTCTCACACTTTAAAAACAACAAATCACCCCTTCGTAACTCTGGGGCATCAAGTGATAGCTCATTGTGCTCATGCTCCTGTTAGCATGTTAGCATACCGGCTGGCATGTCATAGCAATTAAGTGGATATAGCTTATTTTGTAAATGTTAAATGTGGGGTTATTTTTTCCTCAACATCAATGACAGCCCTTATTTATTCAATTCAATTCAACTTTATTTATATAGCGCCATTTCACGATAATGCCGTCTCAAGGCGCTTCACGGAGAAACTCGAGAAGTGGCTAGTGTGTACTTAGCATAGCTTAGCTTAAGTATGAAGGTTTGGAACTTACTTTTCACTCGCTGTGAGACCGATTGTAGCTCATGTATGAGCATGTGCAAGAAGGAAAATATGAAAAAAGTCACAGAGGTAGCCAGAAGTATTAATTCATTGATAAACGTTACGAATTCTACTACAGTTTTGCTGATTTGAGTCTACTTTAAACAGCAGCCACCTAAGTTCTTTAATGAAATAATAAAAATATATATTGGTATAGATGACAAGTAGAACAATCTCAACAAGCTGGGAGATTTTCATTTTTGTTAGCAGAAAATAAGATTTAATGAGATGTTGCAAGACTAAATTCCTTGTTAAAGATTTTTCTCTGGTTTTTAAGCAGCAGCAGGGGTGTTTGCTTTCCTGTTCGTGTGTGCCTCACAATTGCATTTTGTTGTGGTCTGATCTGACTGAGCTTTTAGTGTTAAGCAATGCTTGAGGTTAAAAGGGTGGAGAGAATCGGAGAGATAGAGGTCGCCTGTGTGTGTGTGAGAGTGTTTGAGTGTGATCCTCTGTAATTTGTCCAGGCCTTACACTGAGCTTGTAATTACCCCCCTGACATGCACACACACACACACATTCATACACTGGGCATAGTCAAAAGGATGTGTCTAGTAGAGATACACTAGGAGATACATCAGCAAAACACCTCACACTCCATATAGCTAAAAAACCAAACAAACAAAAAAAAAAAAAAAAAAAAAACAGGTGACCAGGTGTGTCTCCTTTCTCCTTTTAAAGAAAGGGTTAGGGTTATACTTTTTGTGACACAAACACACAAATACACATGTATGGGTGCCATGACAGTGAATAATTGCTGCAGTCGATAACATACTGACACACTGAAGCTCTTTCTTTTTGCTGGTTAATGTTTAGTTAAACCATCAACTCACATGATCAGAAGCTGAGAAGTAACAAAAATAACAACAAATGAGGAAATCCATTATCAATTCGATAGATTTTCATACCAGTTTGTCTCTTCAGTTGATGGATTGAAGAAACGAAGCACAATTTTGGGTGTTGTGTCACCAATAGCGTAATTTATATTTAATATACATGTTTAAATAGCTGTAACTTGTTTGTGATTCACTAAGCTACATTTTACACAATGTTGCTATGCTAGCACATCAGTAGACTTAGCCCTTTAAAAGCCAACTGTTCCCTGATGGGGAAATTAAGGGACTGGTGGTGTCAAGTGTGCAAAAATAGCCATTTTAAGAATTTTGTCTGAAATGATTGTTGCCTGGGCTGTTTGTTTGCCTGAACTGACTAGACAAAGTCTCTAAAATCTAAAATTTCTTTAATTTTTTATGCTTCATTTTATCATCTCTGACCTTTGCAGAGATATTGTTCACATATTAAATGAGGTTTAAGCATAAAGTAGCATTATTTCAAAGGATTTGTCATTTTAATCTTAAATGTTTCATCTTGAATTTCTTTAAGTTTTAATATGTGTGTCATGTATTTGGTATCCTAATATATTCTTCAGCAGTCATACATATACTGATATTTACACATCTTAATTTACACATCCACTCATTGTTACAGCAGATGTCATTGACAGCCAGTGAGTTAACAGATCTCACCAGTGTTGCCTCTATTATGACTCCAAAAGTTATTCAAACAACCTTGTGGTTACAGAAATACACTCATTGAGAAGCAGTCTAAAATAGACACATGGCCTAAAGGGTTAATTTAGTGAATGTTCAGAGTTCACACGTTGTGTTGCTATCAATAACATTTTAGCAATGTGTCTTTAGGTGATTCACTTTAGAGAGCTGTAGTGGGATTGGGACCCCCTTGGGGTCCAGTGGGGGAGTAAGCTGTAGCGTAGAGTCTTAATGGAAATCTACAAGAAGTGGGACAGTTTGTATGCACATTATTTTGGCTGTGCCCTGTTCTTCTTTGCTATCAGTGTATTATTTTAACACACTGGGACCCCAAACAGTCATGATAGCTCTCTTCCCAATTTATTTATCTCCCTACAAATACACCTTAATATTTACAATACAAAAACTGGCTTTAAAAACAAGAAAAAAAAAAACTTACAAAAATTAGGCTAATTTTCCTTGAAACAAGATAAAATTTCTTGTTCTGTTGGCAGATAATTGATCTTATTTCAAGGAACATTAATCTGTCAAGAATTCCTAAAACACGTAAAAAATCTAAAAACCTGCTAAGTAAGAATAATTATTTTACGTTTAAAAAAAATAAGGAGATGTGTCCTTAATTTGAGATGTTTAATCTCACTTCGATTTTAGTTTTTGTAGCACTGAGAAGGATCAAGTAAAATCAGTTTTTGAAAATATTTTTGCAGAATAACTACCTTTTGATTATAAATTCATTTATTTATGACCCCAAAACATGTATACATTAATCACTTAAAGACATCGATTTAATTTATTACATTTTTATCTAAAAATAAGAAATGGGAACTTTTGCTATATGGACATTTAAAGTTTAGAGATTTCCAAAAGAAAATTTACAAAAACAATATTTTCACTTTGAAATCCTGTTAAACACTTTGGACAGCAGCTGTAGGTGTGTCATTTGGTCTGAGTATACTTTTGGTGCCCTGGTGTAACCCCTGCTCTTTCTATCAGCATGGGGTTTAAACCCAAAGGAAGCCACACACACACCGAAGCGTACAATCATTAACCTGCATCACACACAGAGTCACAAAAGAACATACGCACAAATTCACATGCATATGCCGAAAGACACTGTGCTGCATGTGCACATACACACTGGGGCATGAGCAGACAAACATACTGATCTACAGGTAAAAAGCGAAACACAGTTTGGCTTGTGACACATAGCTCAAGTTTGACAACACATAGTCATGCTGCCAACCAAAACCACCAGAAACAGTCATCATCATGTCCATCAACAAACACACACACAAACACTGAGCAGTCAGGCCCCGGAGATATGGAAGCTGCTAATGCTTCAGTTGAGACCTGTGCAATCAATCACTGATAAAAACACACCAGTTTTATGGTCTTGGAACAAGGTGAGCAGTGTTTACTCACACACTGATAGAGAGTTTCTGAAATAGAAAGTATGGTGGCCAAGGGCTAGCCCTGATAAAATATGTCACCGGGTCAACATGAGCCACCACGTACACACAGCTAACAATGGAGCATTTATGAAATCTTGTGTAGGAACATTCGAATTCGTCTAAACCTCAGAAAACCAACCTGTATGGTGAGTCAAATTTTATTTCTACTAAAGATTCCACCTAATTTAGTTAATTTTGAGACAAGGATGAGTCATGATCCAGTATGACCTGTTCGGGGTTTAACAACGAAGCGCTCTCATTTTAAATCTGAAAATCAAACAGAAGGAAAAAAAACAGTTGAGGAGTGGCTGGTTGTGCTGCTGTGGAAAAAAAAAATCGAAAAAGGACCAAACACTGAAAATTACCAGTACAGATATATTTGGTGAACTGACAGATGCAGTTTTGGGAAAAAAGGTTGATGAAGAAATATATTGCTGCATTTGAAGTTGTAATTTCACACTGAAACTAGTCAGACAGAAATTATACAGAATAGTTTGACAAAACACAGTTTTTAGTCTGCCACTGTTAACTTTTATCTGCGTTTCTTTGTTGTAGTACTTCAGAAAACATTGAAGAGTGTATTTAAAATAAATGAGCAGCAACTGTTTTAAAAGACCAATGATCCTAAAGAAACTTAACCAACAGCAGTGAAGAGCTGGATTATGCCGTTAAGAGTTGTTAAAGAAACACACTTTGACATTATCATTCTTTTTTATTCACTGTAATAAAGCTGCTGTTCTGCATTATTAGCAAGACACAAAGCCACAGCTTAATCCCACTGGATGAAGAATTTATTTTCTCCTTATCCAAGTTGCTGTTTTACAATAAAGTAAATGCCATCATATGTTGAGACTGGGTCTCCCTGCTTTTCTCATTCACAACAAACACACGACACAAACTGGCCAAACTGTCCCACACACATTGACCAAAGGGACCCACCAGCTCTGCAATAACAAGGTAACAAGGTGGCAGACAGACACACAGACAGTCATGGGGAAGATGAGTGTGGGGGTGTTAAACAGCTGAGAGTCCAAATTGATTTGAATTGACTTTTACACTTACATAGCGGAACACGCACACACACACACAGACACGCCCAGACTTTAACCCCATATACATGCAGGTAATGAACAGAGTGACACGCAGTAGAAATGACAGAGCTGCATGGAGACAGAGTGTCTGGCTCCATATTTAAACTCCACTCTGTCACCTTGTGTTTGTGTTCCTGTATCGGTCAGTCTGTCTGGTTTATTACTCTGTTATTTATCAGCAGTAATGAGCTCAGACCTTCACAGCCTCACCCAACTTTTAGTCATAAACCTAAGGAGAGAAAAATACAAAAGTCAAATATCTCCATTTGTCATTTTTATCTCTTATACAACAAGTGGAGGAGCTGAAAATTTAAAAAAAAATTAATTAATTTACTTTTTTCCACAGAAATATTTCTTTCCTGGAATTTTTTTGATAAGACTTAATTTAACGTTTCTCCCCAAAAACAAATGTCTCAAAATAAAATTCTGATTAAGCAAAAGCAGTTTTTAAATGTTGATCAAGCTTATCTAAATGTCCCCTTATCTGTAATCTGTAGGAGTAGTGAAATATCTGGTCCGACAGACAAATGAAATGTCATGAAACGTCAACTCAATCAGTTTTGAAAAGAAAACGGTACATGTGCAAACACATTATTTAAAGCCACAGTAACAGTGTTCTTGTTCTTTCCATCACAAGTTAACATAACAGACACGCAATACAAAACAAATGTACAAGTTGAGGCGATCATGTATTGTATGTCCAACATGTCCTCAGGATCAGAATCATTGCGATCTCATGACATGTTACAAAAGACATTCTTCCATTTAATCTACTGGGAAATCTGGAACAATTATAGTTTGGGAACTTTTCTGTCTTATTCATGGTTATGTAAAGCTTTTAGCAAGTTCTTTAAATGACACACGAAATACCAATGACTCCACTTGAATCAGTTCAGGGTAGGATGAGACGCTAAAGTCACAAGTGTCAAAAGCATCACATGACTAAGAGTGCAGTAACTGGGAGAAAGGGCTGAATTTGGATAAAAAAGTAATTAACGTCATGATCTTCACAGTTTAATACCCTTATTTACAGTTTTTTTTACCTTATTTCTTTGAAAGTGGGATATTTATCTTGATTTGCTTTGGCTCTCATATTAATTCTGTCAGATCTGTCAGCCTGAACTTTGGAGCGTTTTACTTTTGATAAGTTGAAGATTACACTTCTCATACTTTCTCAGTACTCTATTTCATGTGAAGGCACAGGTGTGGCACTTGGCGGGCTTATTTTTCATCTAAGCTTTTCCAAAGCACATTCAGACGTTTTCAATCAGAAAACTCAGAAACTTATCGTTGTAAGCATTTGGGACTTTTTAAAAATAAGTTATCAGCAGTTTGTTCCGATTTGAGACATGATCATGCTGATAATAGAGCTTGCTAATGAATGCTTAAGATTTATAACCAAATTGTTTTATTGGACGCCTGAAGACAGGATTATCTGGAAACATTTCTCGGCATCATTAACAGCTAACTGAGATTAAACCTGTTAATGATTGAAACTGTTGTGTCACCATGTTCTTTTTTTAAAGGATTTTTCCTTAATTGCCTTTTAAATGATCTTTTTCCGCTTCAGTGTATCTTTTCCAGAGAGCCGATTTCTATGTTTTTATTTAGTATTTTTGTCCCTTTTGATCTTAAAGCACGTTTAGAAGAAGATGATGTAAAGGCATGGTGATCTTTACAATAAACAGATGCTTAACCTGCCAATCTGCTGGTAGCGTGCCAGCAGCTTTTCCTCTAACATTATCAGTAACTCATTCATCACAATGTGCTGTAGTATTTACTGGAGCACTGCCAACAAAAGTGCTGTGTATTTCCTTGTTTGTGTGTGTAGGTTTGCTGCACAATAAAGGAATGAAATACGGTTATATTGTGAACAGTAAACAAGAGCTGTGAATTAAATTTAGTAAAGAGTACGTCAGGGCGCACGACTATTAAAGAATCAGTAATCAAGTCTTTTCACAACTGCTGGGAGATGCGATTGCTGGGTTCCCCTGCTTACCTGAAGTTATGACTTTAGGCTTAAAGAATCTTACATACAAAGATTGTGCCAGTAACATGACGAAATTAAAAGTGAAACATTCTATGCAATAGCTGAGTTTATGTACAAGGAAACAGTAACTTTTAACCAACAAATACTTCCAGTGAACTGGTTGGTTTGGATTGATGAGCCAGTTTGTAGAGGAACATAGTTTCTATTAAATGATTCGTTTTTCTTTTCTGAAAAAGGAATACACACACATCCAACAAAGATTATCCACCAAACACAGCTGCAAAGAGAAGCTGTATGAAATGTGTGAAATGTTATTTGTATCTTTGTTCCATAAATGAATGTCTTTTTTGTCTTATTTTATCTTAAAGCTTGTGTGGGCTCTTGTGTCGTAAAGCAGAAGGATGTGAAAGTGGATCAGGGCAAAGCTGGGATTGAACTGCTCGCTATGTTTATGGGGCAGCTGCTTTAGCAAAAGCTAAACCAGTTATTTTTGCCCCGTCTTTCTGTCTGGTCTTTCAGCTCCTGAAACGCAAAAATTCTATCAGGGTTTTGTAATCGTGCTGCTCTGGCTACTTCCTCTATCTGTAAAAACTTCTACAGAAGCTGTTGTAAAATTCCCTGCTTCCGCCTCTCAGCTGAAGTTGTGATGCAGAGCTTTTAGCGCTGAATTCCCTTCACCTCACCAAGCTCTGATAAAGCAGACATGGAACTCTGCTGTAACTTGAAGAGCTGTGTGCTTATTAATTAAGTTAGTCGCTAAAGATCCAACGCTATAGGCAGTTTCTTACTGCTAACTTTCTCTTCTCATACTGTTCCACTGATTCATACTGGTGCAGTGAGTCAGACTTTAAAAAAAGGGTTCATGTTAAAGCCTTAAACCAAATAAATGATATCAACACTCAACTTCCAAGAAAGGTCAGCTGATGTGTTGCTTTACATCTTTTAGACACAGAGAAGTGAATTAGATCACAAATGTATATCTCTGGACTGAAGATAAAAAAAAAATAAAAAATGTTGTGTGAACATGAAAGTCACAGTTATCACTGAGTTTTGCTTGTGTTATTTTTGCCAACTTGTAATGTTTCCACTGTGGAAAAAGTTTTAAAATAAATCAGCTTTTCAACCTTTCTCTCAACACGAAAGCATTTCAATCGGTTGCATCTGACTAACGGCCTGTGACAATGATTCAGCATGTTGGTGCGTGCTGCCTAACACATCTCATCAACTGAAAGAGGCATTGAAACGGTGGCACAGATGTATGTTTTACTAGCCTTGTGCAGGGACGATTCATTTAATTTGAATCTGTGTGCAAGAGCAGGGAACCTGCAGGCCCTTGCCATCAGAATTGTTTAGACTTTTAAGTTTTCTTTGGAGCATTTTTAATGTTAATTACATATTAAATGTGAATAAAAGTAAGAAGGAACAAACTGCAATTATCTTATTTGGGCTTTTATGTTTCTGTGTCATCCTTTTTTAACTTCATGGATCAGTGTGTCACAGTGAGAGTGACAAAAAGGTGCAAGCCTTTTAATTACACAACTGACATGCATTGGAATTCAAGGAGTGGGGAGTGTGTGTGTTTTAGTGTCGGCCCCGACCCGGCCCTGGCCTTATGCCTGTGCTTATGCATGTATACATGAATGCTTTAAACTCTCTTTGTCGGTGTGGGTGACTGTGTGTTTGTGAAATGCGAGGCGTCCCAGCCATCCTAAGCGGTCGTCCGTTAGCTAGCTCACCTGTCGTGCGGCACGAAGCCCAAAGCAAGCATGACGGCAGCTGACAGGGTTAAAGTGCATCCTTGAGTGTGTGTTTGAGTATCAGTTATTGTTGTTCTTCTTCTTTTTTCATCACACCTTGTGTTCAGTAACTCTGGTCTTTTTATAGCTTCTCTTTTATCACACACACACCAACACACACACAATGATGTGGCAGTGAAAGCTATGCTGCTGCTGTCGATTTTCAATCCTCTCTCTCTTGATCAGCCACAGAGCAGATCGGCTTTCACAGCCGTCTGTTCTGCGCTTAACACCAAAGCACCTTCACTTAACAGACACCACAAGCACCAATTACACACACACACACACACCTACACGTACATACACATACAGAAACTACAGTTAGGTGGATCAGAACCAATATGTTTCTATCACAATAT